>APFE031506937.1:0-138014 GCA_000404065.3 Pinus taeda | reverse complement strand
AAGTCACCGTCTGAGCTGACGTGACCCAACAGCTTACGCATCACCGTTAAGCTGCCTTCGTTGACCGGATCTTGCCCATGTTTGACCGGAGGTACAGATGACGTGGATGATTGAACAAATGGCACAGGAACCTCAAGCACCTTGATACCTAAGTACCCATGTGGCTCATTTGGCAAAATGGCATGTGGAACCTTGAGAACAACAAAAAGGCTGCAGAATCTCCAGATGGCTGCGGAATCATCAGATGGCTGCAGAATCGGCAGAGAGTTGCGGAATGCCTGTAAATATGTCAAAATCTAAACAAAACAGTCACACATTAGCAAAGCTCACTTGATCATGCTTAATGAAATCTAATGTAATGATCTGGGTGGTTTTACATGGAAAAGGAGGTGAAAGAGAGAGATAAATGATGAAAAACAGTAGGTAATAGTGGATGATGATGTGTAGGTTAGAGGCTCTACAAGTACCCCAGTGGTAGCTCAAATAACCTCATTAGATCATCCCCTATACTTTATGTTTACTGTTTATCATTAGGTCAGCCTAAATCCCTGAACTTAGCTGTAAACTGTGAGAGAAAACCAAGCTCAATCTTGTCTCTAGACCATCGCACTGTCTCTGATTGGCAACCTGGATGCATTGCACCTCCCGTGTGTTGCAGGTGAGATGCATCCCTATTTCCCTGTATTACAGGTGCGATGATTGAGTGAGATTGTTTCTGCTTCCAGATTTTGGTTTTTTCTTCATTGCCTTCAGCTTTATTCAGTGGTTTCGCTGTCTATGATCGGTATATCACTGTTGAAACCTTCTTCCTTTGCATTATTCAACCTCCATTGATAAAGAATTGTGAATGTTTTTTTATGTATTTTTTCATCATTTACAGTTCTCCTTTGCAAACAATAGCTTAATCGAACTGTCGTCTTTTGATTTGAAAGTGTCACAAATGTCATTTTCAGTCAAAGAAAAGAGTGTTGTAAAGTATTCCTCTTTTATATAGTCGATTACACTTTTTCCATTGTATTTGATTTGAATCATCAATTATTTGAAGTGTCGAAGGCAGTTTTCAAGTTGAAATTGAAAGTGTCGCCTAAATCTTCCTTTCGTTTTTGAAAAGAAATTGCTAAAGTGTCGCTTTGAGGAAAGATAGTTCACATCTATACTTAGTTCTCTTTTTTTCATTCTCACATTAAGGAAACTAAAAAACAAATACATGCATGTGCATTTGCATTTAGACTGCATGTGGAAATTGATTTAGGACAATGCATTTTAGTGTGTGCTCTCTGCTCTATGTTGAAAGAATTTTACTTCTCTTTCCTTATTAGCTAGGATTTTCATTGCTAAAAGAAAGTAAATGACTGTTTATCATCTTAGATTGCATATTTAGGAATTGTATATCTACATCACGCGGTGAACCTTAAAGGGAAATTTCTTAAGAAAGATCAACTGTAAAATAAACCTCAATGAACATAAAAATGCTTTGGAACCTAACGCACAACATCTAGAAGTCTAGGTTAGAGACGTATTCTGGCGTCGTAAAGCGTAGTAACTATCGTTTTCATCATAGGTTGGGTGATTCCTCCTTTTTGATATGACAAGTGCCAGTATGGACTTGTGCTCCAACATACCGTCAAGTATATATTGGGAAACCACAATAGGCTATATCCTTTATCCTTAGGAAGCCGTGTCTGCCGCCCTATCGATCACAATGCACTGAACACAACATTCGGGCAGATTGACTGTTGTACGTAAAAAGTATTCTGCAATTTTGCGATTGGTTTGGTAATCCCTCTATCTAGATTTCTAGAGTAGTCACTTTCGTTCCTTTTCAGACTCCTTAAAAGAAAAGGTCCATTTGAGCACTTGTCACTTCAGGCTCATTAAAAATCGAAGGCGACTAGGGTCATCTTTAGTTTTTTCTCGACTCTTAGAAACTGAAAAAGCAAGTTGTTAAGGAATTTAGACTTTTGTGATCCATACTATTGTTAGAGAATTTTCAGCGAAATCACATAAAAAACTCATTTGTCGACGCGTTTTGACTGGTTGGTTCGAAACGTGTTGACAAATGAGTTTTTTATGTGATTTCACTGAAAATTCTCTAACAAAAGCAAGTTGTGTCAAAGCATCATAAAATTGATTTTAATCAGAATAACATCATTGTTCCCTCATTGGTGTTAGGTTGATAAATGGAGTCCAGGATTTCCCCTTAGGGGAAATCCTAGTCCTTTCTCTTCTTGGGGAGATGTTGGTGCTCCACACATGGCTACATTGTCCCTTATAGGACTCACAATTGGCCTACTAGTATGGCTTTTCTTGACCTCTGTCATTCAAAACATTGTAATTCCTTAGCAATCAAATCAGCAACTAGATGATATTGAAATCGCTCCCCCACCTTCTACTTTGTTTGTTTCTCCCTCTCCTTCTTCCTCTTCGCTTGGTGAAGCTAGTAACGCTAAAAACCAAGTAACTGAGAAGAAGAAGAAAGGGAAGGAGAAGAAGAATAAGAAGCCAACGACAAAAGGGAGCAAGCATGCATCGTCTAGTGAAAATCCACACGCTGCACCATCCAAACCTAAATCTCCATGTGTCATTTGCAAAGGAGACCACGATCATCGATATTTTCCTTACATCCCATGGATCTTAAGAGACTCATCTCCTTGCTTGCACAATCCAGTGTTTTCAACCTCTGACGATCATGTTGAGAGCACACCATCAACTAGTGAAAATAAAGTCAATGGACAAAAAGGAAGATCTAAATTTCCTTGTAGACTGTGTGAAGGTGATCATTCCCTCCACCGTTGTCCTTTCTTGGATGAAGCTAAAAGAGTCTTGGATAACCATCCTGCTTCACCGCAATGACTTCCTCCTATATACAAGAAACTCTTGCCGAGTCCATTGCTAGATGAAAATCCGACTGACACACCTCTGTTGTCAGTCAAAGCACCTATCATTGAAGATAAACCCTTTGAGTCCACACCAAACCAAAGTCAACAGGTCGAGACGGTAGTCAACCTAGTCTTGTCTTCATAAGGTCCACCTTCAGATGATAGAATCATCAAAGAGAATGAAAACGACACCATTCAAATTCTTTTTGTTAACGCAGAGTCTGATGAACATGGGGGAAATCTACCCATTCCTTTATTGTAGGAAGTAAGTTCATCAGAGATTCATCTGGCCATTTATTTGGTCCCTCCTCCAAGCAATCTAGTCATTTCCTTCGATTGGAATCTACTAGGGATACCCCACCTACCATCTAATGTACCATTCCGAATCATAGTACAAGCTTACAGAATGATCATGGCTAGTAATATCATAGATGAAGGGGCTTCCAGGAGTATCCTTTCCTCAACTTCTTGGAAAGCACTTAGTTCGCCATCGCTTCTGCCTGAGATTCGAAATCTGTTAGGCTTCAACAAAGGAACCAATCGACCATTAGGGATCCTTCCAAATTTGCCTATAAATTTGAGAAGGAAAACCATTCATCTAAATGTGATGGTAGTCCAAGGGCCTCTAGATTACAATCTACTCCTTGGGCGTGGCTACATTTATAGCATGAGATCTATTGTTTCCTCACTCTTTCAAGTGATGTGTTTCTCCTATGAAGGTAGAATGGTCTAGCTCATTGACCAGCTTTCATTCCCTGGTTCAAACACAGCTACTAGTCAAATGCCATCCCTAACTGATATTTTTTCATAAGGAATGTCTCATCAACCTCCAGTTCATCCACCTGATGAGCACGAGTGATCCAGTGAATGTGACTAAACCCAGGGGGCATGCGCCCTGGTCTACTTCGACAGGAAAACCCTAGGTATAAGGTAGGTTTCCGCGTAGGATATCTGACTAGTCTGAAACACCCATCCGTTTAGGAAAATGGGATTAGACTGGAAAAGGATTCCCTCTTCAAATGTTATGTGAGTGGAAGCTCCCACCATTCAACTTTGTCTATTTCGATGGACAGAGCCAAGGAAGTGTTTTGTCTACATATGTGGACGAAACAACCTTGCTTTAATGTAAGAACTTCCATATGGTAACCTGGAAACTCTACTTCTCTTTATACCTGGGGGCATGCAAACCTTTTGTACGCAAGTGAAAAGTGACCAACATAACTCTAATCTCGCAGTTTTTACTAACTTCAACTACTTAAGTTAGGTGATTGGTCTGATCAACCATTCACCTTTGCCAAGACTGATGGAAATGACAAAGTAAAGGAAATGTTTCATGTCATGAAACTATCCTACCTAACCTTAGTAGTTGTTTAACCCCTAGGATAGTATTTGGTCGTTCTTAGCTTGCATACGAAAGGCTCCGAAGGAAAGTTACGCACGGGGCAAGCTCCTGAAAAAATGAACCTACTAATGAGAGACATCCTTATTATACGAATGGCACGAGTAGGTTTACACAAAGTTCAAGCTCATTAAAAAATAAACCTAGCAATGAGAATATGTTCCCCCAGAGTTTAAGCTCATTAAAAAATGAACCCACCCTTTGGTAAATAACCTTTGTGATTGCATTGCTATCAGCTTTTGAGCCTTGGTCGTGTTATTACCATCACCTCCACTTTTTAGCTGATCATACACCTCCACTTGATTGTTTACCTCTTTTGAGGAACAACTGCGATGAGTGATTCTGTTAGCCACCTTCTTTACACTGCCATGATTGAAAAGTTCCAAACCTTACCTGGAACAAGCTACTACCCGAAAATATCACTCGTTCCTCAAAGATGAGTCTCTTTTAAGCTCTTTTTAGACTCGTTAAATATAAAAATATTGTCGAGCAATTGGCCTCTCCAGCTCATTAAAGTGATTGGAAGTGCCATCCCTCCTCTATATTTTAATATTTTTGGACCTAAGGGATCATTACACAAAAATATCGAGCGCTTGTCTTTCTCGGCTCGTTAAAGTGATCGGAAAAGTCATCCCTTTCGTATTATTTTATACTTTTTCAGACTTAAGGGATTATACTACAAAAAAGGATTACTTGAGTTTCCTTTCCGTCTCTTTTCAGACTCGCTAAAACTGAAAAGAACCGAGTTATCTTTTCCATTAAAATCGTTAAAACAATAGTGACAAATTTGTCCATTACAGACAAGAGTGAGTTTCACTGTCACTAGGCTCGCTAAAACATGGTGACAGGTTTGCGTGAAGGGCAAATTATAGAACAAGCATATGTTATCCTCCTCAAGCTTGACAAAAATAAAGAGGTACTGGTCAGCAATGACTGGGGAAAAATGGGAATAAAACTTGAAGAACTTCATTGGTAGCAGGTCGCTCTTGAGCATTACACTTTCACTCCGTCACCATAATTGAGTCGGGTTAGGTTATTCCGTTCACTGGTCATATCACCATTGGTCCTCCGTACCATCCATTTTTGGGGTTAACACTACCAATCCATTTTAGTGTCACCGATATGTTCAAGAGAATTCACTCAGAGAATTCACCAACCTAACTAACACCTCATCTGCTACAATACCTTCACGCTCCATTCTTTCATTACTGCCACCCTGAACCTTGTATCATCAGATTGTTTTCACCTCCACAAAATCATTTGCTCCATTCTGTGTCGTAGATGTGGGATTCATTAAGGCCCTCCTATGGTGGGTCATTTCTTGTTGACATCATCTCATTATCTAAGAAGTTGACTTAGGAACAACCCTTTCAGTACTTTGAAGCTTGCATGCCTCAATGGAAATTTTCTCACTTCCGGTGATAGGTTTACATCAATGGCCTTCGATCAAAAGATTTTGCGTGGTGTTCGACATTGACTCATGTATTCACACCACGTGAATTGTACTACAGTACCTTGAGGTTCATTATCATTATCGGTGATTCCTCTCACACCCGTTAACAACTTACATCATTGGCTAGTAATCAGGCGATGTCTTTCGATGTTCAACATCAGAACATCTTTTCACATGGATCGACTTGTACTTCGGTGAAAATTGAACAAGTTTGAAGACCCTGGATCTAGTTTCATCCATATGGGCTGTGATATATTTAGGAAAATAAAGACATCAAATGTACTCCATATCTGCACAGATAATCATCCAAGCTAAGGGATGATGGCTCTACCAGAATCATCAGCCTGCCGCATAGATGGTTGTATGTCCTATGTACATGAAAATGAATTTATAAAGTTGAGCATGGGAATGCCCGCCTCAGCTAGATCATGAAAATATTATGAAGATAATGTATTGTATTGTATCTTATTATAGGTCACCTTCTAGTTTTAAAAACCTCGGATCCTCATGATAAAGCATTTCACTTGACATCAGAAGATTTATGACCTCATGCTTTAGGGGGAAACTGTTATAGACATATTTGGGCACTGCAACCCCAGTCAAATATGTCCATAAACCAAGGGATTATAAACCTATAAAAGTTTTGTTTCATACCCTAAAGGAACAAGGTCAACTGATTACATCATTTCCCAGAAGTTCTCCCTGAAAAACTACTTAGAACTGGTCAAAATTGGACCATACAGACTGCTCCATGCTGAGGGTACAATGCATCTCACCTGTCGCATGCAAAGGGTGAGATGCATATTGAAAATCCCTTCTGTAGGGTGCGATGAGTAAGAGTAGACAAATGGTAGAGGCAGTTTGCTAGGTGGAAACCCAGAGAATCTTCTAGAAACTGCTCATTTAACACTTGCCTCTTTGAATTCGCCCCAGAATGAGTAAGAGATCATGAAATCTCCAAGTGGAACCAAGAACTATCAGTGAAATGACATTAATCAAAATCCCAGAAGCTGACTCACCCACCTGCAAATATCTATATACAGATCCCTCATCCTAGAGATACAGAGGCTGGAATTTTGTATTTTGTAAGGAAGTGTTGTTGGTTTCTCTGTGAAACATTATAGTGTTGGGTGATCTAGCTTTTCATGAGGTGAAGAGGGCTTTCATGCTGGGAGGATAGAACTGGATCAGACCGCTGGGCTGTAATCTTCTCTTCTACTACTTCTATCAATAAATCTATTTGAGTTTTCCTCCATATACTTGTATATTTTTTAATCTTGTATTGGTGTATGCATATGTATGGTTAATATACATTTGATCCTATATTGTTTATGGTTATAGATCTCGATGCTTTGATGGTAGTATGTTGCTTTGAATCTACAGGTGTTCTTTGAAGCAGGACAAATGAGGAAGGAGTGGCGAAAATCTGTCAAAGGAGGGAGGAAACAAGCAAGGAGACAAGCGAAAGACTGAGGTTGGTACTCTCTGCTTCTCTCTCATCTATCTCTCATAAAGGAAAATGCAAGTAACTTTAGTTTGTTTGTTTCTAAGATAGCTACCCATCTTAGTGGGACTAGCAGCTCTGAATGGACACTAGTTTTCCTGATAACACCATCTATGTATTTATCTTTCCAAATATTATCCACATCAGTCTTCGACATTCCTACCAACCTTCTATATTCTTCTTGTGTGCATTCCACCATCTAGTAGAGGTAGATTTCAAGCCTATATCTAAGGCTGACAACCTTTTATTTTCTGGAACTTGTTCCTAATAATCATTAATAAAATCATTTACATCACCTAAGCCATCATAAGAAGGCAAGTTACATACCTCAGAAATCATACAATGAACTTATTTGGCAATTCTTGCATAGTTTCATGGATACTTCATGCGGCCTATTCTGCCAATTTTTCAATTCTTCTCTTGAGTCTCAGGTACAAGAACTATCATGCTCCCAACTCAACTTGCCCTCTATAGTAGGGTTAACATAATCATGTAATCTTGCTCCTTATGAGGGATCCAAGGGAACAATTACTCTCATGTTATTTTTAATCAAATATCATCTATCTCTTCTTTAGATTAATTATAGCCATATTGTCAAATGCTCAGTCAATTCCAAGCAATGCAGGATAAGGGTTACTATCATCGACGATCTCTATTACTTCAAAATCAATAGTAGTGTGAACTCCTTCAATATCCACTGTGATACTTGGTAGTCTTCCTAGAGGGAAGATCTTTTACTCATTTTCCATCCTTAACTAAATAGGTGACCACTGTAGCTTCGACTTACCCATTAATTCCCATGTCTTATTCATCAAAAAAATAGCATCGGATTCGAGATCCAACATAACTAGATCCATCTCATATACGCCTATTTGTGCACTAAGCTTCATTTCTCTTTCGGTTCTCTTTTGTCAATGTAAATTTTTGACTGTGTGCATCTCACTTCGTAGTGTTTCTTTGGATGCACAAGAATATATCAACTCCTGAAGAGCTTCGACAACCTTTTGATCTCTTAACAAGTTCATACAAGTTTGCAGGAAAGACTTTAAGATACCTACTTGATTTGTTCAATCCTAGTCTTCTGTCAGAGCTCGATCCTGTGTCAAAGCTTAGTTTTGTGTTGAATCTAATGACATTTCGTAGTTACTTTTCTAATCGAGCTTTGGCTGTGCACTAGATGTCGAAGCTCCAACATCCATAAAACTTCTCTTTTCTCCCATAAATACTTCTTTTTGTTTCTAAATATCAGAAACAAGAATTTTCTCCACAGTATTTCTGACCCATATAGTTTCAGATTACTTATTTTCATTCACTTTATCACTGCCGGTCACAGCTCCACTTCTAATTAAATACTAATTTGAGGTTCGTTGATCCTTCTTTCAATAGTCATCATTTGAATATTCTATGTCGGCTATTGATTCCTTTTTTCTTGCATCTTTGCCATAAGTACACGAAATTCTTTAATATCATGGTCAAAGTATTTAAAATACTTACATGTCGTTGTGGGATTCTGACAGTCTCTTACAAAATGACCTAGCTAGCCTCAGTTATAGAAAATGATTTTTCCATGTCCTCAAAAAACTCCACCACTTCGACCTATTCCTTGGTAACCTCCTCGATCGTTTCATTGTCCATTGTCCTCTTTTCCATTCTCTTCTTTTTTCATTCTTTAAGTGTCATCACTGCGCTCCATATTTAGTTCATAAGCTTGACAATTATTCTCATCATATCCTACCGATTTACAAAATTTGTAGTATAGATTCCTTGGAGTCTGTACATAATTTTGTAAAAAGTTACAGTCTTCTGAATGATGTTCACCTCCAGTCTTACATATTTCACACCATAGGCTGGATCCTGCATTCAGAGGATTCGGTACTCCACCAGACATGTAATTTATGAAGATATGGCATTATTCTTTAGAATGGCCCTCTGATATGCACTTCTTGATATGCACTTCTTACACCATACTTATTCTCTAACTTCTTTTCTTTTCTTGATGTCTTGTAACTATAGGGTTAGGTTCACTAGCTGACTCTGAATCTATTGCATGCTTGCATTAGTATCTCCTATAGGAAAAGCTTCCAATTTCATCACAATTTCTAGAGCTTCAGTTTGAGTTCCTAACTTTTGTTGCATTAATTAAATATGATATGTGGTAGCATCACAATGATAAACCATTCTTGATGTTGTTGTGGAGCTATTTCGAAGCTCACTTGATCCAATAACACCTTAAATCTCTGAGAAAACTCCCAAACAGACTTAGAAGGTTTGTGTTTGATCTCTTTCAACTCGATGATGCACAATGACTCAGACTTCAGTTTCTAAACTCTCTTATCAATGTTGTTTTAATGTATATCAACATTCTCTTATGATTATTTGAATACTTCATATACCATGTCAATGCTCTATCTTGAAACATCATAACGAGATACACTTTCTTTACATTCTCATCGTTGATCTTCTTAATTTTACATATTGCTTCACATAAAAACCAAAAATGATTTGGATCCTCCAATCCAGTTCCTTTTCAAATGGGTAGTTTAATATCATCAAGCATACTTCTTCTTGGATGGGTAGGGGGAGCAAGAGGGGGAGAGCCAAAAACACCTTGGATATTACTATATTCTAGCTTTAGTAGACTCTTAGGCTTGGAGGGTGAATATTGCGAATTCTCTTGAGGGTTATCATGGAGGGTTTCTTCACTTTCAGATTCACTCAAAAGAGAGTTGTAATTAGTCTCTATGAAAGTCTTCGGGCCTTGTCCATGATATCTCTTTCTGGAATCTACCCTATATCTCTTTCAACTTCACATTGTTCCAATATCTTGCTCATATTTATTCCCTCTTTTTCCAAACATAAGTAAACTAACAATTTGATTGCATCTGTAAAAATCCCTTTTCACATAGAAGCATCTTAATCCAAAGTTTCAGAGATTTCAAATACTTGCCTCACGGTCCTTTGGAGAATTATCATTCTACTTCACTGTATGACACAATCGAGTCTACTGTGAACTTAGTATTGAATCCTCCCAAGATGCAATCAATCCAGAAATCAACAACCCTTGAAATCCTATTGTCAGTGTTCTTGAGTTGTTGTATCAACCTAGGAGTCCACACCATAGGTTCTTCACATTTAAAAAATTTCTTTCTTTTGGTCAACCTTGATATCCACTCGTACAACTCACTAGAAAATGAAGTGAAGAAAATTTTGTATTGATATATAAAAATATACTTCTCTAACCAAGCTTCAATTGTTAGATGAGGGCTTATGTTTTCTTGTTCTGCGAATTCTCGCTCTTTTAGTTCTATCAAGTCTTGAATTTCTTTCTTCGACATGTGCCACATTGACATATCCCTCAAACATATCTCGGTCCCGATAACGAAACCATTTGTTGGCTTGGTTTGGGTTAACCCAGGTTCGATCTATACTACACACCAACCAAACCATAAAACAATGGCCCTTTCAGTAACTACCTGCAAGATCACAATCTCACCCAAAGTGACTATGGGAGTATGTAGAACTAGGTTTCTATAGCCTTGAAGGATGTGGAGATGTGGTATTTGTTAGGAAATTATATATTACAGAGCAATGGAACACATAAAATATTGCAAAAATATAAACACAGAAAATGCATAAAACAAGAGAGACACAGATATATGTGGTTCACCAAGTTTGGGCTACGCCCACGGAGAAACAACCAGTCCTTATTTTTATATTATCCAACAAAATGAAGAGATATAACATACAACAGATCCGCTATAATTCCCTCGTCATTCTCAATCTCCTCTCTCTTCTTCACTCAGAATACCGATGTACATAGACACAATAAAATTCCCTCATATATAGTGAGGGGTTGCCTTCTAGGGCAAAAAACCCTAAATTAAACATAACTTCTATCGTCAGATCTCCGCCTAATGAATGTCCCAATTTGACTACAAAATTACAACATTTTACAAGGAAATTTTACATCTATTCTTAGCTTCAGGGGCACTGCCCCCAACCACCCCACCAAGGGGGGCTCCCAAAGATCGTAGCCACCCCCTTCATGGACCCCTCTTGTAGAAAATATTTTACGGGAGGCGTTGCCGCCCCATTACGAACTGGGGTCCAATGCGGTGATACCTTTGAATACAAAAGATAATCAGGCTCCACACCCAATAGTATTATTATGTCCTTTTATTCTAATAATTCATAAATCACTTTGACACATTATATTAAACACTTAAACATATCATATAAATCCATAAATCATCATTATGCTGGAATAAAGTGCAACTGTAATAAACAACTATGATACAATAGATAGTAAGAAAATATACACATGAAGACACCAATTTTACCATGGCTCGGCCCAACGTGGGGATACTTCCACACGAACTGCTTCTTATATAATGAATCTTTGTACAACAAACAATTATTGACATGCACACTAAGCTGTAGGTCATCTACCCACTCAGCTACAAAGCCTTTCCTTCCCTACAAAACTATAGATCATATTAATACTACCATAAAATTGATCTACATCATAAAGATGCCTCTCTTATTTAATATTTTACCATATACTATTACATCGGAGGGTTAAATCATGACAATACCATGGTCCAAATACCATGGACTCCCTAAAACAAGAAACTATGGCCTAAAACCCTTTAGAAAATTATGCTTTTACACAAAGGAGGGGCTTCACCCCACCCTAAAGCCCTTATACTGCATGGCATATTCCAAATTATCCACTTAAGGTTATGATTCTCTATTGCGTACTTCGCTGCATGCTCGACTGCGTGCTCTGCTACACAAAATGCGAAGCTTTTGCCAAACTCTAGGCCAAGTTGGGTTGCCCCCAACAACCCCTATGGGTGATGTGAATATGTTCCTATACTCCCCCATGACCTTGTGCATCTATTTCTGCCATGTCGAGGAGACCTCTCTGGAGTTGTGGATGTGGCCACAATATTCTTCTTACCATGAGGACAAATCATAAGGAATACAAATTTCCTAGTTTGGGAAATGATGTTATTGCATTACTTTTCAGAGATCAAAGAGATGACGGTAGGACATGCTACCTATGGTATCTTGTATAACTTATTACCCAAAGGGATAATAACATTATGAGGCCTAGAATTGTATGAAACATGACACCTCCATAAGTATGGTTGGCCTAATAATACATCGAAAAATTCAAGATGACTAACATCACACATTGACAAGTAGATCTCGTCCTTGGTGAAGCCACCCAATGGTGTATGACTATGAGTGTGGTGTGGTAGGTAGGCCCAACCGCTTCATGAGCTCAACTTAAATAAGGTTATTTTTTCTTCTTCTATCGAAAATGAACTGTAGTGGAGAACCCTTTACCCAAATCTATGAGTAGAAGAGCTGATCCCCCTCCTATGTATCTTCGGGCTCAATCTTATAGATCTTAGTGGTGGAAATTGTCGCACTAGGCTCCGCATCAATAACATGCTTCCTTTTTTCATTCCCTTTGTTAGGTTCTAACTCAGAGTTTGAACATACATATGATTCAAAATAATTTAGCTCAGCCACTAGTGACTACTTGGCTCGACACTCACTTGTGTTGTGAGTGGGGATCTTATGGAACTTGCACCATTTCCATGTTTCCTTCTTTTTCTTCGTGGTGTTTTTTTTGCTTACATCTTTGGAAAATTGTTCTATGTCACCTCACCTTGGCTTTGTCCTTCATTTTAATTTTTTGGGGGCACCTTTCTCTTGCTTCGTGTTAGCATTGTTTATTTCCTAAGACTTTGAAATAAATACAAAGGTAACCACAAAACCAGTTTGGAAGTTGGGATCTAGCCTTTCCAGCTTCAGAGAGGGATCTCTCTTTCAGACTTCGATTTGTTTGTATTGAGATATTAGGCTAGTTATGAAAGTTCAATAATTTGGTTTGGTTGTTTGGTTGATAATGTAACACTACACCATTGGGAAATGGAGTCAATAAACTTCAAAGGGGTTTATTTCAGCATTTACAGACATACCTAATAGGGCAAGGTAGGAAGATTTAATGGATCTTATATGTTTGATGAGATGGAAAAAGAAGAAATGATTAAGTGTCCATTAAGAAGAGAGAAATTAAGAATTCTATTGCTTAATTTCAGTAGAAAAAATTGAAATTGTTCAAAAGACATAATTAAGTGTACTTAAACAAATTCAGGGTCATAATTTTGTTTGAACAAAATAGATTATAAAACATATGTGAAATTACAAAGAAATGAAAAAAAACAATAACAAAAGAGGATATTACATCACCAAAAATCTGACATGGGAATCTTGAAAAAGATTCTGTATTACTGAAAATTGTCCACTGGAACTATGTGGAACAACTTTACATCAATGGTCCTTTTGTTTACATAAACATCAACATCTACTAGTTCAAATTATGAATTACTTATAGAAAAATAATTACAAAATATCTTCATGTCAAAGTATGAAGACAAAATCCTAAAATATCTAAAACTGATTATATAAATAGTACAAAAATTTAAGAATTTAGAACTGTTGGAGCTGCTAACACTATTGTCGAGGATGGATATTGATGTTTGGTCCCAAAAAGGTGTTGCCTCGTTGTCTGAGATGAAAGATGTTTCACTCAATTAATTCACACAAGTGATCCCATTGATCTTCACTAGCGATAGAAAGTTTTATTATTTTTCTATATGTTTCATCAACTTTGGTATATTTCACAAGTGTAGGCTTGTTGATGAAAATGTGTTTGATCTCATTTTTAATGATCAAATCAAACTATAAAGTCTCTAGGAAATCTTTCCCTATAATGCTTCCTTTTACCCCTGCAAACTTAGACTTATCTTGTGCAATAGTAAACAGTTTGTGGTTGTAGTCACTCAAATTGATCAATTTGTCATTCATTTATACTAGCCCTGGTAGCCCTCTCTAATCTAGAAAATTTAATTTGGTATGAAACCTTTGAACAACAATTTCTATAGACTGACACTTATTCTCTAGTTGTATAATGAGGTTCCTCTTCTGTAAATCTTTATTTATCTCAAGACTGGTTTTTGTTATATCTGCAATCAGAAGCTCCTCCAGTTCTTCCTTAGTTTTAGAATTCAAAATTTTGATCAAGGTTGTTGCTTCGCTTGGTTTGTCTCCCAATGTTTCTCTTACCTCTTATATCACTGTGTTTGATCTCTACATCAATTCTTCTTGTTCAAAGATGATCCAAATTGAAGACCAAATTTCTGTTATGTCCTTATTGATATCCACCCATATGTTTTCTTTGGCATGTGCTAAAGTTTGAGCCATTACTGACTCACTCTCTAAAAACTCTATTCTTTGAGAAAGCCTGTGATATTTTTGTAATTCTGCTACATAGGAGTTGTTTATCTTCAAAATCTAATCCTGTAAATTCTTTAGTTGATCTTTTGTTAGGTCCCTATACTACTAGTGTAGCCCTTCTTTTTATTAGTGCAAGCTACTTATGGTATTTTTGTGCCCATGTAGTCCCAATGTGGTTATTATTGTTCCCCATAGAAGCCCACTATTGTTATTGTTGTGCCCCTACAATATTATTCTTATGTAGGCTCTAATTATATTGGGACCACTTAGACTCCTATATATAGAAAGGAGGTATTTTAATTTGTATCACCCAAGAATTGTTCATTTGTGTATTGTAAAGGACGTTGTCCCCTCAAAGGGGCTGATTTTGTAGTTGTTGATCTATCTTTTCTATGTTTCTGTCAGTTGGTTTCATAACATTTGGTATCAGAGCTTGCATTCTAGCATTTCATTGCTCCAAACAGGGTATCGTGGAATTGTCGCTATAATTTTTTTTGCAACATTTTAGAAGCTAAAAAGAAACTCAATTTGAACCGAAATTTTGATGATCTGTGGGTCCAAATTTCAGATCTTGCCTCGCTATATGTTCAGAGATATGATCTGAGTAAGTTAGGGTTTTGGAAAGCTCCATAAATCCATCTCAAATAGGTCATCTTGGCATTTTCATTATATTTTTTTTCTACAACAGTTCAGACTCTAAAATTAAAACCCACTTGAGCCAAAAGATTGGTGAAGCTTGAGCCTGAATGTCAGATCTTGTTTTTCTATATTTTCAGCAATACTGTCCAAGACATTTAGGGTTTCTACAGGGTCCCGAATTTACATCCCAAATAGGTGACCGTGGGAAATCATCATAACTTTTGGTCTGAGCATCAGATTGAACTTTCATAAGAAGTTACAGAAAGGGGACGGATTGTAATTTTACATTTATTTTTTTCATGTACAAAGGTTGACACAGTAACATGGGGCACTTCGTACAAGTTCTCTCTATTGAAAAAGTATATAATCAGGGCATCTTGGGAGATTGAGCATAACTCTTTCTTGGAGAATCCAATTTCAATAAGACTGGTGGAATTGGAAAGAGGACACATAGGGCTATTGTAGGTCACAATTTTAGACCTTGGAGATCTAAAATTTCAAATATGCAACAGATTCAAGGTCAAGCTGCTAAAACAAAGAAAAATAATGACTCGAATCAAGAAAATAGAAACACCTACTAAGCAAAATTTGTTGGATGATTTGAAGAATG
Source organism: Pinus taeda (assembly GCA_000404065.3). Lineage (NCBI taxonomy): Eukaryota > Viridiplantae > Streptophyta > Pinopsida > Pinales > Pinaceae > Pinus > Pinus taeda. The sequence continues at coordinate 122,216 of APFE031506937.1, read as the reverse complement.
TGATCAAAGCTAAGATAAATAGTTTTATATGTGCCATGGAAGCTAATATTGATGGTAGGGAATCTGATTTGAAGAAAGGCATGGAAGTTTTGAAGAAATACATGGAAGGTTTGAAGGAAGGTGGGACAAAGTTGCTACAAGAAAGGCCTCCTAATGACGAAAAGGTAGTAGGAGAAACTCATGATGAGAAAAAAATAAATGTTAATAATGATTTCATAGAATCTAACATTGGATTGAAGGCCCACCATATTCCAAATATCGATATGAGGAATTTTGATGGCAAGGATCCCATAACATGGATACTACAGATGGAGAAACATTTTGATCAACATGGTGTGAAACTATTACAAAAGGTATGTATTGCATCTTTATATTTAGAACCGAATCAATTTATATGGTATAAAGGGATTTTTGTTCTCCTAATCCACTTGTCACCTACTCAATTTTCATAGAGGAAATGAGAGCACATTATGAGGATACAAAGAGCAACACCTTCTTTAGCCAATTGATAAATCTCAAACAAAGGGTTCAAAGGTAGAGCACATTGAGGACTTACAAAACTTGAATATAAGGGTAAATGATATTCCAGAGAAGTAGAGGATTGATGTCTTCATAGGGACTTTAAAGGATAACATTCAACATGAGGTTCCTCTTTGGGAACCTGATTCATTGGAGAAGGCATTTAGGTTGGCAAGAAAAATTGAAACAAAAATTATGGCAACAAGAAATCCTACCACTCACAATTATAAAGATGGAAGTGTTGTTGCTCCTAGCCTCCCACAACCGACAAGGTTGACACCACAAAAATTGGAAGAAAAAGGATAAAATGAACTTTGTTATAGTTGTGATATAAAATACAATAAAGGTCATAAGTGTGCTAAGAAAAAAATAATTTACATTGATTGTGAAGAGGAGGAAGAAAAGGATCAAGAAACATCAAAAGAAGAGGATATACATTAGGAACCAACCCCAGAGAAAGAAGAAATGAATCTGACCATATCTTGTAATGCATTGGTAGGAATTACCACTCATCAAACTCTCAAGATAGAAGGACATATCAAGAAGAAAAAGGATAACCTCACTTTTGCGTAGAATCAAATGAAACAATAGGAAGATCAACATCACAATAAGAAAAGTTTTCACATAGGAGACTCAGAATTGTTATGACTACAAGCATACAAATAAATGCCACTCAAGCAAGATAAGAAGGATAATAAATTATCGCCAAAGTACTACGAAATCGATCAATTTCAGAGTATCTCATAAAGTGGAAGAACTTACCCACTGAAGATTCAACATGGGAGGACGAGAATTTTATACAGAAGGATCCAAAACTACTGAAGGGTTGAGGACAACACTTTTTGAAGTAGAGGGGCATGTTAAGTCCCTATACTAGTAGTGTAGCCCTTATTGTTATTAGTGCAACCTCCTTATGGTATTTTTGTGCCCATGTAGTCCCCATATTGTTATTATTGTGCCCTATAGAAGCCCACTATTGTTATTGTTGTGCCCCTACAATATTATTCTTATGTAGCCTCTGATTATATTGGGACCACTTAAACTCCTATATATGGAAAGGAGGTATTGTCATTTGTATCATCCAAGAATTCTTCATTTGTGTAATGTAAAAGAGGTTGCCCCCTGAAGAGGCTAATTTGAAGTCGTTGATCTATCTTTTCTATCTTTTTGAGCGCTGGTTTCATAACATCTTTTAACTTCTCAATTTATTTTCCCTAAATGGACATCTCTTGCATGGATTTAACTAATTCAGTGGAAAAATATGTGGTTGGTGTCGGTTTTGTGGTCGATGTAGAAGCCTTTGTTATCCTTGCGATTGAAATAGGTAATGCAGTTAGTAGAATTGTAGCCAATTATGAGGATTGCTCCTTCTCCTTGATAATTTTTTCTAGTTCCACCTCCATTTCTTTGATCTAGACATTTTGTTCAATTATTATCTTGAGCATGTCTCCCTTTTTATTTTCTAGTTCTCCCTGGTGAGTGCCAATATTGGAGCAAGAATGTTGCAACTCCTGGGCTACCAACTTTACATTTGTCAACCCGATAGTTCGTAACAAACTTGGAAGCATCGGTGCTGTATGCACAAGTACTAGTTCTCACTGCAGGTTGTCACTTGGTCAGCCGATGCGAGATCAATAGGAGATCAAGAAAACTTCTATAGATTTAAAAAGAAGCTCTATGTGTGATGAAAGGAAAGAAATATTACTCTATAGATGTTATTCTAACTGTACAAAGGAGAAAGACTGGAATGTAAAGCAAAACCTAGTAAACCCCAATTAACAAGCTAATTCTACTTTTGCCAAAAACATTATGAAAACCATGAAATAAATACCATTACCTACTCAAGGAATTAAACAACATATAACCATGCTATTTCTAGAAGTAAATAAGCAAAAAACATACTTTTGGATTTTATGTGTTTTTATGTGAATTTAACATGCATCTAATTTATAGTGTGTGAGTGTGGCAGCAAATAGGTGGCGTTAGAGGGAGGTTTTGGAGCTTGGGAGGATGTATGATGGTGTGGATGCATCCTAGGATGTCTTAGGTGGCCTTCTGGAGGCTTTTCTCACACTCAGCCTTCAAAAGAAAGCCTACAGAAAAATCTACAGGAGGACACAGGAAAACTATAGGAGGAAAATAGGGAAACTACAGGAGGCCTACAGGAGAAGGCCGAGAGCAATTTTCACTATTTTGAGGGTGTGAGAGTGGGTGGAAAAGGCGGATGAAGGCTGGAATGAGGTGTTAGGGCACCTAAGGTCTACCATAAATCACCAAGAGAGAGAAATATGATTGGGTTTTCTCAAGGAGAGAGGAAGAAATGCTATGAAAAATGAAGGAAACTATGGCAGAATTGAGGTGAGGTTTGGGAGACCTATAGGGCATGGATCAGATGGAGGGTGTGATTTTTGGTAAGCTGGCCTACTACTGGAAGAGATATACTGCATATAAACCAATAGTCAAGCAAGAAAATCAAGCAACCAATGAAATGAGTGCATCCTAGGAAAAACAGAGTTTTGCATTAAAATGGCCTAAACTATGATGTATAGAAGGAAATGCTGGGAAATGTTATAAGAAAGGAAAAAAAAAAGTACTATTGCAAATCAATAAGTGAACATGATAAATAAGATCTAAATAAAAGAAAAAATGGACTATCAACCTACTAGAGAGCTACAAACACTAGAAATCCTAGGAATGAGGAAAATCTATGTTTTTGGGGAAGAAAGAGAGTCTTTGCCTCAAATCATGGTCCCAAAGGGAGGAAGAGAGGCCAAGGCACTATTTCTAGCCTTTTGAATCTTCTCTGATCACTACTTAACCTGCTATAGAAAGCACAAATGGAAGCAAGCTACTAAATCATCAAAAGCAACCTATTCTTAACCATAAGAGAAATACATCTAACAACAAACTAATCTACAAATGGAAGTAAAGCATACAAATACAAGTAAAGAGAAGATTGGCTACTTGGATTGGGCCTTAACCTAAGAGCTTCAGCCCTCTGAGGTAACTCAGTGCTAGCCCAAAAAGGATTCCATCATCATTATACAAAAATAACAAGATTACATAAAACTGTCACAAAATAGTAAGCTCAAAATTTGAGTAGAGTTTTACACAAGCGAAAACGTCGACCCTAGTTAGGCCCTAGGCCTCTCTACTTATACATCTGAAACTACCAACAACTTCCTTAAAATCATGGAGGCTTGGTTCCCAAAACTCGAGATAACTATCAATCATCTTCCACTTGCTTGACTGCCTTCTAGTGCATGATTTGGATGCTTGTACTCTGAGCTGAATGAAGAGGAATTCGAAGTGAGGATCAATAAATGAGGGGGATTCCCTCCTAGAAGTCCTCTCCTCTGTCTACTTTGAGTTATTGCTGTGGTTTGACCACTAGATCCTTGACTTTGACCTCAAAATCCATCAATAATCTGCATTAAATACGTGTTAGACCACATGGCATAATAACTAACTCAACTCACCCTATAAGAATAAATATACTCAGAAAATCATACAATAAGCTAAGAGAATGGTTGATTTGACTAGGTCAGGAGGTGAAATGAGCCCATATAATTACCCATTTATGAGGCTCATCATCACCCCCATACTGAAGGTGTTGCTCATCTTCTGAGAAACCTAGTCAATCTCTTGGTCTTTCATGACCCTGGTGGCCTCCCTAGCATTCCAGGCTTCTGATGTGGTCTGCTCATGTTCTCCATAAAATTGTACCTTTCCTATGTCCTTCCACTGCTTCTTCTCTTATTCTTCTCTTCTACCTTCCAGCATGGCTAATATGAGTGGAGGACTCATTTTGAGGCCAATCCAATTGACCTTTAGCCCTTGCATGGAGTGCTTGTACATTGGCACTCCTTTCAATGCCTCCTTCAGCCTCATGGGGGAATGGTATTCTCTGATCTACAAGCTGTGGGGTAGGGTGTTCCATCTTCTCATGCATGCATGCATACAGTCATCCCCAAGTAGCCTAAGCATATGTTCAAAGTGTGAAATGGCTTGTTCCTGATTGGCTAGATATTTAGGGGAAATCTGAGGGTCATTGGTAAGTAGGTTGTGTGTGCTAATGAGTGCCATAGGATTTGATGGCTCAGCTCTTATCATCAATGGTTCATTTTTCCTTTTATTAACAATATTTTCATTTCTGCTACCCTCATGGTTCATCCATGATGCCATGGCCATTAATTGTAGATGCCCTAGCTTGGCATCAGGGTCCCACACATTTAGGTCTGTGAGCGCCATGTTGTGTAGATAGAACTCTGCCATATTTTCTTTGTCCTCAGAGGTGCTTTGGTCACACAAATCCATGAACTCCCTGTAGTCTTGGAAAGGCATTATGCCTCTTTGTGCCAAAGCTTTTATTTGGAATTGAAGCCATTGATCCTTTACATAGAGGCCATATGATTTGGCTTGTGTTCTGCATTGTAATGCTTCTATGGATAAGCTGACCATGTCTGCCAAATGAGTCTCTTTCTCTTGCAGCTCCCTCCTTAGTAATTCATTCTCATTCTCAAGGTGGCTTCTTGTAATGGTTTCTCTAGATCTGAGAGCACTCAATTCCTTACTCATTTCCCTAAGTTTGTCTTCCATGTGGCCGATATCCTCAACTCTTTTGGACTTAGTTATCTGCATCCACCTATGTGTTCTCACTCTCTCTTTTTCCAATTCGAAAAATAGTGGAATTGCAAATTTCTACGGGATTATCTTGCCTCCCTCAAGTAGTCTGTAATAGGAGTCAAGATTAGGTTGGGGGTAAGGTTCTTGTAGCTCTTGTGCTTCCTTTTCACCTCTGGATGTCCTCTGATCTTTTCCTCAAGTTTTTGTGTCTCCTATAGTTTTGATAGTGTCTCCTATAGTTTGGACAGTGTCTCCTATAGTTTGGACAGTGTCTCCTATAGGACTGTTTTAGCCTCCTGTAGGTCTGGTTTCGGGTCCTGTAGAATTGCCTTTCCCTTCCATGTAGAAGATCTTGTAGTCCTCCTTTCGTATGTTATGGGTGTCTTGGAAGTAGATTCTTTCACCTTGGTAGATGGTGAATCGTCAATGTTAATGGGAGTCTTTGATGAGGGTTGAGGTTTTCCTATTTTAATTCTGGTACTCTTCCTTGCCCTGAAATACATGGAGGTTTTTATTTTCCTCTTATGCTTCTGCTTGATTGGTGTACTGAGGGCAGTGAGGGCAGCTTCTGCTTCTCTTTCCAAAGTTTCAAGGGACTCTTCTCTTTACTGTGCCTTCTCTGCCTCCTTTTCTACCTCTTATGTCTCTTTTCCCTCCTCCTGCTCTGTCTCTTTTTCTACCTCCTGTTCTGTCTCTTCAACTCTCCCCTCCTTTACTTCTTTTCTTTCATCCTTCCTCTCTTGCTCTGCTATGTCACCATTGGCTTCATCTTCTCCTCCTTGTTGTTCTCCCTCCTAATTGACAGCAGAACTGACATCATAGGTTAATGCCTTGATGTCATCCTCAGCTGTCATATTTCTAAAAACTTCCCATGCTATAGGGATTGTAAGGGTATGGAGGGCTTCTTCTACTAGGATCTTGATTAGGCCATGGTGAGCTAGCTGCTGTGAATTTCCTTCTTGTACCTTGGTGCTGGAGTCAATGAGGGACTGAAGGAGAAAGTAAGGGATACTGAGCTTTTGATGTGTTGGGGTATCCATGCCATATCTCAATTCTTGGAGGATTCTGAAATGATATCCATAAAACATGTTGTGCCTCCCCTCACAAGAAATGTATTTGATCACTTGGTAACTAAACTCATCCCAGGGATATGGTACACTAGACCTCCTAATTCCATTTTTGTCTTCAACAGGGGTTTCATTATCTTGGAAAAATTTCCTCTTGGTAGCCTGGCCAATTATTTTCTCATATTTACTCCAAGGCAGCCCAAGAGGATGGGTAGTGACCCTACTAATGAATTCATAGGTTATTTCATAGAGAGGCCTCTAATGGTTATAGTAGGATGAGTTCTTGTGTGAGGGACTAGATAGAGAGCAAATTCATGGGAAATTTCATCATCAAACCCTCTAAACTTATCGAAGAAATTCATCCAGTTTTCCCTTTTAAATATTTCCACCACTTGAGGATGTGCATGGAGTCTAGTGGAGTTAGTGGGATCTTTCTCATAAACCCCCCTATCATAATTCTTGTACTTCTTTTGAAAAACTAGATATGGAGGTGGAGACAAAGAATTTTGAGTGAAATAGAAAAACAGAGGGGACTGTGTTTTTTTGTTTTTGTTTTAGACATAATTTTTTTATGTATTTATACCCTCTTAAAGACTCATTTTATCTTCAATTTGAGACCAAATATTTCACATTTTGATATTCAAAAAAGGGAATTCATGAAACCTACCTCTTCAGACTGAAATTTGTGCCAAAAATCATGTTTCCTCCCTTCAAAATGACTCACTTTCCCTCCTGTAGATTTCCTATAGGTGCTCCTGTAGAAAACTTGTAGGGCTCCTGTAGAATATGCTGAGAGCCAAAATATGGAGTAAATCAATGGAGGATGGTGGATACGAGGTTGTGGGGGCACAATAAGACTGCTGTGTTGTTGATTACGAGGAGAAATTGAAGAAAATGTGGTGAGAATGCGTAGGGAGGAGCGCTCATTACCTTTGATGGTTGTTTTCGGTTATGAGTGCTGAGTTAGCAAGCTATACGTTGCCCAGATTAGGACCGTTGGTCCCCACCTACTTGGTCATCATGACCCCCCTCATAATCATCCCCTCATTACTGCATCGGAGTTAACTCTTCCTCCCACTAGTTGTCTTTCACATCTTTTGCTTGAGTTGACTGTGCGCACGTGTGGGTGATATCTCAGTTAAGTGGAGTCAACTAAATGAAGGTGGCAAAATTAACTGGCCACCTTTCCCTCTTTTGATTTCAACCATCTCATTGCCTTTATATGATTCCTAATTACACAAATGTAGATAGAGGAGTGACCTAGCTACTTACCTGTAATCCGAGTGTATTTACTGCCATTGACTATGAGGTGATGTGGCTTTCTCTGCTACATGCCTTCATTTTCCTTCATGCATGTTGTCTCTGCTTACTAATGTGTTTTTGTGTGTTTTTATAGGTTATTATTTTGTTGGAGCTAAGTTGCATGTGCCTTTTCAACCTTCAGATGTGTTGTTCCTTGCTGTTGGTGCTGGACTTCTATGGGATCAGCTGCTACAGGAATTCCTACAAGAGCTCCTGTAGTTGTTTCTCCCCTTGAAACTTCAGCTATATACCTGTGCTTGGAGCTTGAGAATGATGCCATAGGTGGAGATGGATGATGCAGGGATAGGAGGTAAGCTTAAGGTAAAGTTAATGGTGCCTTTTCCTCCTTTTATTTTTGTTTCGTTTCAAAACTGAAAAAACTGTTTTTCTGTGTTTTTTCTTGGAAAGGAAAAAAATAATAATTATGATTGGAGTGTGATGCAGGCTTGGAAATGATGGCAAGGAGGTTTGAAGATGGTAAGATGGATTATAGTTCCTCTTGAAGCTTTTCTTGACCCTCAAACTACCTCCTGTAGGCACTTTTGCCTCTATGTAATTCCTATAGGAGCCTCATGTAGAAAACATAGTTTTGGAAGAAGAGGTACAGTGGGGTGAAAGAGATGCCAAAAATCATGGAGGAAGGTGTGGAGAAGATGAGATGGATGCTGGTATGAATGTCAGGGTCCCCTTGGCACCTTCTTCTGCTCCCTGTAGTCCTCCTGCAAACCTGCAATGCAATAAAATTTCATTTTTTGCTTTCTCTTTTTTTTTTTTTTTTGAAAACAACTAGGGCACCTCAGAGAGGCTTTCACCTTAATTGCGTACCCTGGGTTCCTCCAAGGGAGGTTTTCACCCATGGATATTATTCTTTTCCCTTTTTTTGACATCAATGGGCCACCTCAGAAGAGGTTTTCAACCCAATGATAGGACTCAAGCGCCTCATGGAGGTTTTCACTTAAGTCCTTATATTTTCTTTTTTCTTCAGTGAGTGGGTGAAGTGGAAGCTAAGACATGATCCACTACCATCACTGTTTTATTCAAATCTTCAATAAACTCTCACTTGGAGAGGGGTTTCTTGTAGACTTTCAATCGATGTCCATTGAAAAGCATGGGGATGGCTTCATCATCAATGGTTCTGATCAGAACTGAACCATTGTCATTTAATTTCTCCACAGTGTAGGGTCCCAGCCATCTTGTCCTCAGCTTGCATTTGAAATCCTTGTATCTTGAATCATAAATTAGTTCCCAATCTCCCTCTTGGAATTGCTTCTCCCTGATATTTCTGTCGTGCCATATCTTTCTCTGAAGCTGAAATACCTCTATATGGAGAAGGGATTGCAATCTGTATTCATCTAATCCATTGAGCTGAAGTAATCTCTCCTTCTCTTCATGGTTGAGGTCTAGGTCCAGCTAAGCTTCCATCCTTAGGGTATTGAATTCAAACTATATTTACAACAAAGCCTTCTTCCCATAGACCTGTTCATAGGGTGTGAACCCGGTTGTGGTCTTCCATGTTATGTTGTAGGCCCAAGTGGCCTCAACTAATCTGTCTGCCCAATATTTTCTATTGCTTCTCACTACCTTGGTTAGGATCCATTCCAATGCTCTGTCAGTGACCTCCACTTGCCCATTGGTTTGTGGATGGTAAGGGGTGGAAGTCCTGTGCTTGATCTTATGATGTGTGAGTAGGTCTTCAGTCAGGTTGGAAGTGAATTGACTGCCTTGGTCCATGACCAACTCTCTCGGATACCAGAACTTGTAGAATATGTTTTCCCTCAAAAAATCAGATACTTTTCCTATATCACTACTTTGATTGTTTTTGTCTCTGCCCACTTTGTCAGGTAGTCGGTGCACACAATGATGTACTGCTTCTACTTTGAAGGAGGGTTGATAGGCCCCACAAAGTCCATGCCTCACTTTTCAAATGGCTCAAAGGTCACTTGAGGTTTCATGGGAAATTCATCCTTTGGAGTGGGTTTCCCTATCCTCTGACACCGATCACATTGGCTCATGTATCTCCTCACATCCTAATGAAGAGTGGGCCATTAGTAGCCTGTTTGCAATATCTTGAATGTGGTTCTTTTTGTTGCAAAAAGACCTCCACAAGGTCCGTCATGACAGGTTAGGAGGATGTCAAAGACTTCCTCCTCCCTGACACATCTTCGCAAGATCTGATCTAGGCCAAGTTTGAAGAGATTGCCTCCAATCCAGGTGAAAGGCGTGCTTTTCCTTACTATCTTTCTCTTCTGTTTTGAGGATAGGTGTGGTGGGAACTGTGTTGAAACCAAGTAGTTTTCTATATCAGAAGACCATGGAGAGAGTACTGATATAGAAAATAAGTGTTCATCTGGCATTTGGTCATCCACGATTCCTTCTTCACCTGCAGGCAAATTTACGCTAGATAAAAGGTCAACAACAACATTCTCTTTACCAAGCTTATCAATAATGGTCAGATCAAATCGCTGTAGTAAAAGAAACCATCTAATAAAGCAAGAATTTACTTCTGGTTTGTTCATTAAAAATCTAATTGCAGCATGATTAGTGTGCACAAAGGTTTGATAGTATGTGATGTAATGTCTGAATTTGTTTAAGGAATGCACGACAACTAGGAGTTCCTTCTCGGTCACTGTATATTTTAACTCTGCCTTTGACAAGTTTTTGGTTATAAAGTATATGGCATAAGGTAGCATTTCATCAATTTTTCCTAAGGCTACTCCTATTGCTTTGTTTGAGGCATCTACGTGAATGTGAAAGGGTAGGGCCTAGTTTGGGCCTCTGAGAATTAGGGTAGTCACTAGCTTTCTCTTCAAAGTATTTTGGGCTTCTTGATAGTTTTTCGACCATATGAACTCAACATCTTTGCCTAGGAGGCCAAGCAAAGGAGAGGCTAACTTGCTGAAGTCTTTAATGAATCTACTATAATATCTAGCTAAGCCTAGGAAGCTTCTGACATCTCTCACCTTTTGAGGAGGTGGGACCCTTTGGATGATGGCAATTTTGTCGGGGTCGACCTGCAATCCTTGTTGAGATATTGCATGACTTAGCACAGTCCCTTCAGTCATAAAAAATTCACATTTTTCTAGACTGAGGGACAAGTTCATCTCAATACACTTATCTAGAACTTTTCCTAGGTTAGATAAAGCTTCCTGAAAGCTAGAGCCATAAGGATCATCCATGTATATTTCTACTGCATCATGATCCAGTTTAGAAAATATACTCAATACTGCTCTTTGGAAAGTGGCTGGAGCATTGCACAAACCAAAAGGAAGGACCTGATATGCAAAGGTACCCCAGGGACAAGTGAAAGTGGTCTTGACTTGGTCTTCCAAGCTGATTTGAATATGATTGTATCCGCTAAACCCATCTAGGAAGGAGAAAAACTTTTTCCTTGCCAAACCGTCTAGCACTTGATCTATGAAAGGTAAAGGAAAATGGTCCTTTTTAGTGGCTTTGTTCAATTCCTGATAGTTGACACATATTCTCCACTTACCATTTTTCTTTGGCACTAGCACCAAAGGAGAGACCCATTCACTGTTAGAGATGGGATAGATGAATATTGCATCGAGCAATTTCTGCAGTTCTTCCTTAACAATATCTTTAAGTGCTGGGTTCATCCTCCTTTGAGGCTACCTGACTAGCTTGCAATATTCCTTGATGTATATATGATGAGTACATACTGAAGGTTGCACTCCCTTCATCTCCTTATAACTCCAGATGAAGGCATCTAGATGTTTTCTCAGTATGTTGCATAGCTCCTTCTCCTACGAAGTAGATAGGGATGGATTGATTTTCAATGTTCTTTCTAGACTGAACTCTATATTTTTAACATGGAGAGAAGTGAGTTCATCCACACAAAGATTAGTTGAGGGGTTGTTTAAGGTTTTTCTTACTATGTCTTCTAATGGTGATACACTGGGAGGTGGATTCTGAATCAAATTTTCAATCATATCATCCTCATCTTGTGGTTTTCCCTGCATGGTGATTTCTAATGTACAAAGTGGTGTATAATAAACTTCATCCTCCTCCTCCTCCTCCAACTAGAGAGGTAGATCATGTTCTAGTAAGGGTTGGGTAGGAGGATATAGGATTAACTGCTTGGACATGTGCCCATTCGTTATGGTCATGTTCCCAGCTTAGCAGCTGATGTAGCCATCTGTTGTAACAAGCTAGGGTCTTCCCAGAATGAGAGGATACCTAGTGAGTTTTTCCTTTTGCTGCAGAACTAAGAAATCAACAGTGTACTCTCAAGAATCAGTGGAGACCATCACATCTTCCACAATCCCCTCAGGGGTCACTGTGGCATGGTCTACTAGCTATAGCACTGTCGTGGTCTTCCTCAAGGATCCTTGGAGGTTAAGTTTGAGAATTATTTCCTTTGTCATCACATTAATGGCAATTCCCAGATCAATCAAGGTATGTGGGACCATTGTTCCATTGATGTGGACATCAACTACTGGGCTTCCAGGGTCTAGATATTTTGGACAAATTAGCTGCCCCAACATTAGGTCGGATAGTTGTCCGATGACATTGATGGTTGGGGCATCTCTCTTGCACCTTCTTGGATGCCTAAATCACTTCTCTTTGATCAACCTATTGTAGAGAGGCACATCTTTTATGGATTGGAGAAGTGGTATCTTCACACATAAATGTTTCAATTCTCCCAAGAGTTCAGTCTCTTCTTGGGTAGGCTAGATTGTCATGGATAGTCTCTCAGGAAAGGGTGGATTTGCTTTAGGTTCACTTTCCTCTTTATCTTCCTCAACCTCCCTGGGTGGAGGTTGGCTATCTGGGAGAACTTTCCCGGATCACAAGTTAATTTCTTGAATCTCCACAACATAAGTTGGGCATGATGGTTCCCCACTATACACTTGCTAAGCCTATCTATTGTTTAGGTTTGAATTTGGTTAGGTAGGAATTTGGGATTGCCTCGGTGGAGCAGAAGGTAACAGTTTTGGTTGGGTAGGTGGTGGAGGTAGAAGAGCGGGAAGATATTTGTATTAGGGCCTCCACCCCTGATGAGATGCATTCCACTGAGGTTGCGGTTGAGAATAGGATTGAAATGAATGGGTAGTTGGTTGGGCATGATATTGAGATGTGAAGGACCAAGGAGCAGGCGTGACTAGGAAGGATGAGAAGGGGTCCCTAAGAAGGTATGGAGGTGACTTGGTTGGGGTTGTAGTATGCCTCAGATGTCCCTTGCATCCCCTGCTAGTATGGTCTAGGTCCATGCAACCTCCTTTGGTTTATGTAATAGATCTGTTCAATGACTCCTTCAGCCCCTTGGTATACAACTTTAAGTCCGAGCAAGGAAGGGCACTTATATGTAGAATGATATTCTTCATAGAATGAACAAACCCCTATAGAGTTCAATGGGCATTCATTCCTAGGATGCCTCCTGGTGCATTTAGGGAAAAAAATGGCCAAATCCCTCTCTACTTCCTCTTGTTTTCTTTTGATATGTAAGGCATCCATTTTCATGGCAAGAGTCTGCAGCATCTCACTCTTGAAGTCTTCCAGCATGTTTCCAATTTCACCTTTAATGGATGAATTGAAAAAAGAGGTACTGGCTATGGGTTGAATCCCCCTACCTTTCTTTCTGGCTGCTCTAGAATGGTTTCTAAAACTAGTCTTTATTTCCTCATAGGATAGTTGGTAGATGTCTACCCTGGCCAATAGATGGAGGGTGTCTAAAAGGTCTTTGCAAATTCCCCTAAGCAGGACCAACTTCAGAGACTCAGGGTCAAGTGCACACCTGGCCCTTTTGTAACTGAGCTGGAACCTCTCTTCATAGTCTTCCAGGGACTCATCACTTCCTATCATCATTCGGAAGATTTATTCTTTAGTATATTTTGACCTACAATAGTCTTGATACTTGTTGTTAAAGGACCGCTACATCTGAGCCCAAGTTGTGATGCTATTGCGAGGTAATCCCATGAACCAGCACAGTGCTGCATCCTTGAGAGTAGAAGGGAAAAGTTTCAACCTTTTCTCATCTTCTGCATAGTCATAAGTTCGACAGATGACAACAAACTCAAACAAGAAGGTGTCAGGATCTTCTATAGTCAGACCATGGAAGTGAGGCATGGATAAAGGACTTATATTCTTCATTTTAGTGTCCCCATTGGTCTCCCAAATGGGGAAGGTATGCTCTATTCTCTCTCCATTTCCCCTAGCATTTCTGTTTTTAGCCATTGGCTCCAGAGGAATGTTTTATTCTTCTTCTTCCCCTATAGGTTCTTCAAATATGTCTGGATGTTCACTTAAGGATTATTCTTGATTTTAGCCACCGAATAAGAGAGAAGGTTGGCTATGTGAAGCAGTGGGGGTGTTGGGCAAAAATTTTCCTAAGTTATCTCTACGCCTTTGAGGCATGAAAGGAAATATTTTTGGTTGGTTTTTTGTTTCTTTTTCCCCACACTGAAAGTACCTGAAGAAACCAAAATTGTGATTGAACAAAACAAATTGCAACTAGCTGAAATGAACTTGCTGAATGGAAATTTGTAGAATTGAAAATGAAAGCAAGGAAATGCAGAATTGAAACAAAAGAAATGACTAGTCTACTTTTGCCGAAATAAACTATTAGCAGAATGTTGCAATAGGAAATAGAAGAAAGCAGTAATCACATAATACTTTGATGCTTCCCCGGCAATGACGCCAAAAAGTGGTGAGTGACAATATTGCAGCAAGAATGCTGCAACTCTTGGGCTACCAACTTTACTTTTATCAACTCGGTAGTTCGTAACAAACTTGGAAGAGTCGATGTTATATGCACAAGTACTACTCACTATAGGTTATCACTTGGTCAGCCGACGTGAGATCACTAGTAGCTGAAGCCAAATTATATAGATTTCAAAAGAAGATCAATGTGTGATGAAAGGAAAGAAATATTACTCTACAGATGCTATTCTAACTGTAGAAAGGAGAAAGACTGGAATGTAAAGCAAAACCTAGTAAACCCTAGTTAACAAGCTAATTCTACTTTTTCCAAAAACACTATGAAAACCATGAAAGAAATGTCATTACCTACTCAAGGAATTAAACAATATCTAACCATGCTATTTCTGGAAGTAAATAAGCAAAAAACATATTTTTGAATTTTTATGTGTTTTTATGTGAATTTAACATGCATCTAATTTATTGTGTGTGAGTGTGGCAACAAATAGGTGGCGTTAAAGGGCAGTTTTGGAGCTTGGGAGGATGTAGGATGGTGTGGATGGATCCTAGGAGGTCTTAGGTGGCCTTTTGGAGGCTTTTCCCACACTTGGCCTTCAAAAGGAAGCCTACAAGAAGAACTACAGGAGGACACATGAAAACTACAGGAGGAAAATAGGGAAACTACAAGAGGCCTACAAGAGGAGGCTGAGAGAAATATTCACTATTTTGAGGGTGTGAGAGTGGGTGGAAAAGGTGGATGAAGGTTGGAATGAGGTGTTAGGGTGCCTAAGGTCTACCATGAATCACCAAAAGAGATAAAGATGATTTGGTTTGCTCAAGGAGAGAGGAAGAAATTCTATGAAAAATGAAAGAAACTAGGGCAGAATTGAGGTGAGGTTTGGGATACCTATAGGGCATGGATCAAATGGAGGGTGTGATTGCTGGTAAGCTGGCCTACTACTGGAAGAGATTTGCTACATAGAAACTGATAGTCAAGCAAGAAAATCAAGCAACCAATGAAATGAGTGCATCCTAGGAAAAATAGAGTTTTGCATTAAAATGGCCTAAACTATGATGTATAGAAGGAAATGCTAGGAAATGTTGTAAGAAAGGAAAACATGCGAAAGGAATACTGCAAATCAGGAAGTGAACATGATAAAGAAGATCTAAAGCAAAGAAAAACTGGACTATCAACCTACTAGAGAGCTACAAACACTAGAATTCCTAGGAATGAGGAAAATTTGTGTTTTTGGGGTAGCAAGAGAGTCTTTGCCTCAAATCATGGTCCCAAAGGGAGGAAGAGAGGCCAAGGCACTATTTCTAGCCTTTTGAATCATCTCTGATCACTGCTTAACCTACTACAGAAAGTACAAATGGAAGCAAGCTACTAAATCATCAAAAGCAACCTATTCTTAACCATAAGAGAAATACATCTAACAACAAACTAATCTACAAACTGAAGTAAAGCATACAAATACAATTAAAGAGAATCTTTATTGCTTGGACTGGGCCCTAACCCAAGAGCTTCAGCCCTCTGAGGTAACTTAGTGCTAGCTCAAAAAGGATTCCATCTTCATTATAAAAAAATAGAAAGATTACATAAAACCGTCGTAAATAGTAAGCTCGAACTTTGAGCAGAGTTTTACACAAGCAAAAAAGTCAACCCTAGTGAGGCCCTAGGCATCTCTGCTTATACATTTGAAGCTACCAATAGCTTCCTTAAAATCAGGTAGGCTTGGCTCCTAAAACTTGAGATAACCATCAATCATCTTCCACTTGCTTAGTTGCCTTCTAGTGCATGATTCGACTACTTGTACTACGAGCTGAATGAAGGGGAATTCGAAGTGAGGAGAAATAAATGAAGGGAATTCCCTCCTATAAGTACTTTCCTCTATCTACTTCGAGTTATTGTTGCAGTTTGACCCCTAGATCCTTGACTTTGACCTCGAAATCCATCAATAATATGCATTAAATACATGTTAGACCACATAGCATAATAACTAACTCAACTCACCCTATAAGCATAAATATAATAAGAAAATCATACAATAAGCTAAGAGAATGGTTGATTTGAATAGGTTAGAAGGTAAAATGAGCCCATATAATTACCCATTTATGAGGCTCATCACTCCCATTTCCTTGTTCTGTGGATCCTTTGTTGATGGCAACTTGAGCTAGTTCCTCAGAACTTCTATATCTACATTCTTTTTCCCGACAATCTCCTCTACTACCTTTACATCACTGGGGTCATAACCTAGCTTAATGACTAAGTCCTATAATGAATTAATTCTAGTATTTTTTTCCAAAGATGAGATCTTCTTCAGTTTTAATTGTGACTATATGTTGTTGATGGAGGTCTACAATTTTGAAGTTTTCATGGTAGTGTTTGTCAGAGTGGAGTATAACATCTCCTCGGTCTGTTTGTGCATATCGTTCTGATCAATGAGATAGATTTAATTGGTTTGAAAGGAAAATATTTTATTATTGTAGTCTACTGTCAATTTTGGGAATGCAACATGTTCCTATAGAAAACCCATTTGCATTCTTCCTTGTTCGGTATCAAAGGTAGACAAAAGCCTATGTTGGGAAGAAGTTTGCTTCTAGAACTGATTATATGTGCTGGCCTTTAGCATCTCATTTCTTTTCTTTATTTCTTTGTACTTAGCAAAAATTATTTTTCTTTGTTTGGCCTTGAGTCAAGTCTATTGTCTGTGTTGAATCTGGAGGATCCTCTGAGGCTAAGGAAGATGGAGAGCCTACAAAAATGTCTTGTTGTCTTGTGCCTACAAAAATGTTTTATGATCTTGTAGAAACATGTGGACCTATGGAAACTATAGTAGCCTGGTCTTCATCATCCTGCATGAAAAATAGTTTTGGATTATTATTCTGCTTCTTTGTATATATTAGGAATTCCTTTGCCCCAATTTTTGTTACTGTAGGATACTTTTCTTCTCTTGGCCTTTTGTCATGATTCTCCTAAGGTACTAGAGTTTGTGGATTAGTTGTAGATAGAAATTTTTCTTTAGCTTCTTGCAAAGCATTCTCCTACCACTGATCCTGGTTCATGAATTTTTCAATCTCTAGCTTGGGAGTGTGAGTGTAAAGAGTGGTCTTTTGTTCCACTCTTAAACTGGAAAAGATGCCAAAGGGGTCATATGACCAAGTAAAACTTAATTGGAAATTAATTTATCTGAGAATTGCATCTATCTCTTTACCTACTGCTCTGCTGTTGCATATGAATGGCCCCACCCGTGTCTTGATCTTGAACTGTGCCTTCTTTTTAGTTGAAAATAAGTGTAATTCATCCATGTTAATCATTTTCCTTATATATTCCGATGAGAAAATTCTCATAGGAACATATTTTGGCATTTTTCATGGTGGCAAATCGCAACCATACACTCTAATTTATGTGTAATTTTGGTAGAAGTACCAGTCTCCTATTTTAACTTGCTCACTGAGGTATGAAGTTCTTTGTATCTCAGAACCTATTCTGGATTCCACATTTCTGTTAAGAAGACATGCAACTATATAAATAAACTATTCTATGAAGTCATTGGAATTGAAATTATTCAAAATCTTTCACACCAAAGAGGTCCCCTGGATGACTAATTGTGCATTGCCTTATTTGTCTAGTTTCTCCAAAGAAATTGGAAATATTTCCACCTAGAAAAATAGAAACATATCAACTAGAAATGATGCATGTTTAAACATTCCTTCTGTGGTAATCTTGAGAAATTTCTCATGAATATGGTTTGCAAGTAATTGACTGAAATTAAACATTACAAAAGGTTTTTCTTCTATGGATATAAAACCTAGGATAGGTTCACCCACCCATTGATTTGATTGATGCCCCAGGAGACAAGATACTAATGAGACAATTTTCTTGGTCTTTTCTAGAAAGATGGAGGTTGGATATGGTGGATTATTCTTTGGAATTTGGACATCCTCTGGCAAGAAAATTTCAAATATTCTAGCTCTCCTAGAGAAGGTTAGCTTTTGGTAGAGTTCCACGAGGGAATCTACAGAGAAAGGGATCAAAGAATCATTATGGGGGACTTAAAGCATCTAGTTAATTGACTCTGGGGTTACAGTAAACAAAATGTCTCCATTCTGGGCCACAATGGCTCTTTTCCTAGGGATATGCCTGACCTGACATGATGTAACAAAATCTGGGAAAGGATGAGTTTGCGGAAACATGAATAGAGACAAGACAGATTCCCATAGGTTGATTTCATCAATGTGATATAAAAAATTTTGTTTGAGCCAACTGTGTAGTTAGAACAAGTCAAACTCACAGCTAATCTCTATAATTTTATATTGTTGGTCAACTAGGGGTAAATGTAGGTCTAGATCAATGGTAGGAGGGTTCATTGGGTTACTGGTTGGTTTCAAATTTCCTTTAGATGCCATCTTTTTAAAAATTATTCGAACGAGAGGTGAAGAGCTAGTGGTTTTTACTTGGGAAAATTTGGTTTCTGTACTAAATTTTTTTATTTCCGTAATAGGTAACTAACCAAGAAAATTCTATCTAGAATCTGCAGTGGATAATAGATAAATTTGGTTGTAGAGATGGGGGTTTTGTACATGTTCTATGAAGTAAAAGGGAAGTAGAGAGGGGGCCACACTGAACAATTCCGAGGTTTTAGAAGCAATTGGGCAATGATCGTTATGTCTAACCATTATGGAGCGAGTATGTTTCAATCTGGTGTGCGTTGTAGAGAAAACGGTCATGGTGTAACAGATAAGGGGTAAAGGGAATTATAGGTGTCAAGATAGGGAAATGACATGTGGTAGAAGGGAAGGGAAATGGTATGTGGGAGTGGGGAGGATGTGTGGCATGATAGGAGTGGAGGGTAGTAGATATGTGGTGGGAAGCAATGAGGTGACATGCATTTATAACATTGGTGGGAGATGGAGTGGTTTTTAGAGGGGGTGTGAAATCCTGAGTGCCTGCCATGTAGTGTGGGGCCCGTGAAAATGAAACTGCTTTTCGGACTCCCCCTACCAATAGTGATAGAATGGGTTGAGGGGTCTGAAATCGATCCCTGGCGTTGATCTGGACAAGGTAGATCGTGGAACTTGGATCATGTGCTAGCTTTACCACAAGCCGACAAACAAAATTTTGTCCCTTTCGACTTTACCATAAGTCAAAATTTAAGCATTGATGACTCATTTACATATTGTTAATCGTGTTAAAATGACATGATTAATTTATTACAAGTAGGATTAATTACTCTAAAACGTGTTTAATGAATCATAAGGGCACATTTAATATATAAAGCCCATTTTTATATTTTCTAAGGTTGTGCAACTTCTACTCTAATGCTTATTTGTCAAATTTAACCAAGCTTAAAAACTTTGGTTAATCTTTCTCTAATCTACCTAATTAATTTCAACCAATATTAAACTTGATGGTTGATTTATTCACTAACCTAAACAACCTCATTTAACTTAGTTTAATCATGATTAAGTAGTATCATCAAACTTAGGAAGTCTATTTCTATGTGGCATTTAAACAAGTTACACACTATGTTTGAAATTTTTTTAATGTAACTTTGATGCATTTTTTGTTTTTCAGTGGCATTTAGGCTTGCTCACTTGCATACATATTTTTCTGTTTTGGGGTTTTCATTATTTTCTTTTTCCCTTTAATCCTATTTTTCTTCTAATTTTCTTTTCTCGTATACATTTTTATCCCCTTTTTCATCATCAATTTTTTATACATATTTTGGTAAACCATTTGCAGAATAAAATATTATTTACAATTTCTATCAACTGAAAGAAAATAGCCAATAATCATTTGATCTTATGAATTATGGGACCCTAAAAATTTGGATTTGCAAATCAAAATTCTCGCTTCTTCTTTTTAAATTCCTTCTTAATCTTGAAAAAGTATCTATAGTTGTCGCCAAGTGAGGATATGTCAAGGAGCTCCATCTCATCCTCGATATACTTTTGTAGAAATCTATGGTACTTGAGTACCAAATTCCACTTAGAATCCTTGATACCCAACTTTATGCGAAGGGTATGAACATATTTGTGAACTCTAACACATCTTGGTCCCTTCCCTACCGTAGCATGGTGCAATTTATGTCTTTATCTTCATATCTCCCAACAAGTTAATATTGTTCCTTGATGGTGTCTCAGAAACAATTCCAAGTGGGTGTTGAAAATAGTGAGGGTTCCCTCTTGTCCTTCTGTTCACAGTAGGTTTCCCACCAGTCCTTGACATGGGGGGTGACTTTGAGGAGTGAAAAAGTAATATTTTCTCGATTGGAAAAGTCATGAACCAAAAAATATCCTTCCAACAGATTTAACAATCTATCTATGGTGTTTGCATCTATCTGGCCTTCAAATATGGGAATTTCAAAGTTGACTTGTACCTTAAAGGGAGTGGCGCCTCTAGAGCGGTTGTTGGATGAAGATATGTCACCTATGGGTAGCTACCAAAGGATCTAGGGAACGTTATCCATCATCACATTCCTTTTTCAGTCGAGGGCTTCCTTGATCAATAATTTGAAAGGATCTCCTACTCCCTCATCTTTATTTTCTTCCACCATGGGAGGTTTCCGGGGTTTGCAAGGCTAGTCTTCCAAAGGTTCAACTAGCTCGAGCCCTAACTCCTTATACCCTGGCCTCATTGGGTACATGCAAAGCAAGAAAGAGAAAATAGAAGACCACTCTAATACCACTGATCCAGACTAATACAAGAACACAAAAAAATAAAGATATAAACATAAACATAGAGATGCAACAAAAATAAATCTCCATGTCATTAATATCAAAGAACTAAAAGATGCTTACAAGTAGAATGGAAATAAACTACCTTCTGCGATGGTCGATTATCTTTGAGAAGAGGCAGCTACATGCCTCTAAATTGCATTACAATGAAGTTCAAGGGCCTTTATATTATTGAATAACAAAGGGAAACCCTAAACAACCAAAAATATAACCCTAGGAGATGGAATGTGAAGCATTTGTGGGCCCAGTTGGGGTTAGTTGGGAAGAAAACTTCCACAGGTCATAACTTGGTCATATGATCTCTATTTGACGCATACGATACATCTTTGCAAATATCTCTCTGAGTACTAAAAGGTTTGTGACACTCCCCTTAATATCAGTGTGGGATTTCTCTAGAACTTAAAAAAACATCGTTTGGGGGATCAAAACATCTCCGGAAATTTAGGACCCAAATAATGCTAAAAATAGTAAATGTTCCTATAATCAAGGAAACTAGTGAAATTGACTAGAGGTATAGCTAGAATAGGTAGGTGGCCACTAATATCCACTTGGATCAGTCCTCCCAACCTAGGAAGAAATGGTACCATTGCATGTAGAGCCTCCATGAGGTGAGGAAATTTTTATTGAACCTGGTCCCTGGCCAACCACTTACTTTGGTGAAGGAGTTAGCTTCCTTTCACAACTCGATCTAGTTGAAGCCTCTACTAGTGAGTGCTTTTCATATGGGTTTCCATGATCCTATCAGTTGTGGCATATTCAATGCAACTTGGGTTCAGTTCTGTTGGTGTCAGCTCCTCAACAATGTCTGATGTGTCTTGTAATGGTGGAAAGTATGGTCGTAGCCGATCCACATTGAATACTAGGTGTAGGCCATGGAATGCTGGAATATTGAGCTCAAGATATTTTTCCCCTACAACCTTAGTGATGGTGTAGGGCCCATATTGGAGTGGGAAAATATTGTGATGGGGCCCAGTGAGGTGCTCCTTCTGCAAATGTAACAAAACTTTATCATGCACATGGAAGTTGTGTAGTACCTGATTTTGATCATCACATTGTTTATACTTAGCATCTTCTTTGTCCAATATGTCTTTAACTTGCTGGAAGATGTGCTGAATGCATGCAATGATGTTATTATCCCTATTAGCTTTGGACTGAACATGAGTCGAATCTTCCTAAGTAACTACAAATGGTATGGCAATATCAATGGGGCATAGTGGATGGAACCCCAATCCCACCTGAAAGGGGCTATGACCAGTTGAGCTATGGAGAGATTTGTTGTAGATATATTGGACATAAGGAAGTCACTCATCCCATGTGTGTGGGTGCTTTGAGTTGTACATGTGTAGAATGTGCATGATCATTTTTCTGACAAACTACGTTTGGCCATTAGTTTGGGGGTGGAAGGTTGTGGACCTAGTGAGGTTGTTATCCAACAATGACTAGAGGGTTTTGGGATTGCAAAGTGTACCCATACTCATTCAAAGAAGAGGTTTTCAGTGGATTCTGCTGAGATACTCTTCTTACAAGCCACTAGAATGGCCATCTTAGAGAACCTGTCAACGACCACAAAACGATAGTCATTTCCATGCTTGGTAGAAGGTTTTAGAACTTCATAATTTCTCTAGGCTAAGGAGAGGAACCCAAAGGTAACCAAAAATCACTTTGAAAATGGAGTATATACCTTACATCTTCAAAGAGGGCTCTCGCTATATGATTTTTCAGTCACTAGGTCTTTGGCTAGATATTAAAATTATAGGGAAAACAAGATTTAACAATTTGATGGTAGGGAAGATGGAAAATCCATTATGAATGGAGTCGTGTTAATTTGATCGATTTTCCAATGAGAGGATGAAGATATGATGAATGTTTTGATAGGGGCAAGGTAGGAAGTCCTTGTGGTGTTTTTAATAAAATTTGTTGTAGAGGGGTGATTAGAGGAATGACGGAAGAATGACATCTTAAGCATCTGACTAAGGATGAATTATAAATGTTATTATGGAAGGAAAACATTCAATGCCTAGTAAGCTATGACAAAGCACTTTAATAGTGAATTATGAAGAAAATCCTTTCCAAAATAAATATGAATATTTAATATTTAAGCATGATGATAACAAGAGAGAATACTTACCTTATTCACTGGATTTTTTTTTTTTTTTAATTAATGAAAGAGTATAGTGCACAATGCCTTTCTCTCAAAACACTGGCCAACCATTTGCTTTATCAAAATTACATCATAAATAGATCAAAAACAATTTTTGTCTTACATTAGGAACCAAATTCCCTAAAAATATTTATTTTTCTCCCTACTGCAGTGAATATAGAACTTCTCTAAAAGCTAGGAAATTATTTTGACCAAAAATTTCTCAAACAAATCACTTTTAATGTAATTCATAAAAAAATTCTCATAGTTCTTAAATACCTCAGAACATTAACCATGACCATAAAAATTAATTACATAAGATTTAGACACAAATTTCATGTTCAAAGGGAAAACTTTATGGAAGCAAAAGGTCAATGCTGACTTATTGATGGTTTGACTTGTTCTGACCAGTTTTTGAGCTTATGAATGAGTCATGCATATAGAAAATACATTTACGTCATCAAAATCCCCATGAGAAACTCCTTTCATTTTGCAAATCTTCCATCTTTCAAAAACCTCCACTTACAGTAAAAGCGCAACGAAATTTATCCTTCACAATTATGACTAGTCCTAAGGTCTTTGAATAAAATAAACAAATTTTTGATGATGATGATAGTCTTGAAATCCCTTTTCAATTTCCCACTCACAAAAAAAAAGAAAATCCAAAACTTCACATCCCTACCAAACCCTAATGCTTTGTCAAAAATGCAACATTGTTGTGTGAATTGCTTCCTTTGGAAAACGTTTCATAAGATTCAATAAATGACTCATTGTGCTCCCAAAGACTTCATGTAGAATATAAAACTCTGAGCCTCCTTATCCAACCCCATTCAACTAGTATACTTTGGCAAAAGGGAAAAAATCAAAACTATTTTCGTTACCTGTTCAATACTCAGACCTTGGCTGCCTCAGCCAACAAATTAAACTTTCCTTTGTACTTCTCTTATATTTCCTACAAATGTTTTTTTAGCATCCCTTAGCTCCTTCCTCAAGGTCAGTTTTTATTTGCAAATGTTCTTGAGCTGCCTATGTAAGGGAAATGTCCTATTCATCATATACTTAATATTTGACAATGTTGGCTCACATGTGTTCAAATGATCATGTATCTTTTGCTTGGCCCTTTCATCCTATTTTTTAAACTTAGAAATTTCACTTTGAGATTTGGTCAACTGCATCCTTAGCCTATGGAAAGTATGTTTTTCTTCATCTACCTCAACCTTCTTAACTTCTTGCATTTATTCTTCCCTTTGTAGCTGCAAATTTCTTGTTGAAGACCTAGTAACAAGAATCCTTGTTGTTGAAGCCTCTAACTCTTGAATTCTCTTTATTACTATCTTAATTTTAACTTTGGACTTAGTGACATATGGATTTTTCTTCATCATTGTTTATGTTTCATCAATCTTAGGTGTCATTTCTAAAGCAATTTTCTTCAACTCCCTACTGTCATGTTGTAGTTGGGTAATAACCAAGTGTGTCTTCGTCACTTGTTTTTTCAGTTCTAAGATCTCCTTATCTTTATCATCTATGAAAACATCCTCTTATATGATATCTAGAACTTTAGTTGGTTGTTTAGGAATTTTTTCTATAGGAAATTTCTTTGCATCAACTCTTTTGAGTAACTTCTTGGGAACTTAAACTACCTCAGGAGAAAAATGAAGCTCTTTATCTTTTTTATTTTATGATGGATCAATTGAAGTTGATGGCATTTTTACTGAAATTTCAAATAGAGATTGGACATCTCTTGCCATAGCTTAAGGTCTATCCCTTTTACTCCAAGGGCTAGTTGGTAACAAAGTTGATTGATTTCTCTTCTTCAGTTCTTCTACCACCAACAACTTAGTCAAAGAGAAATGGAAACTACTAGGCTCCACTTGGGTTTTCTTACCTTGAATCTTATCTTCCATCTTACTAAGGCTTCTAAACAAATAGAAAGGTAGATTCATAGGGATTTTTCCTATGAAGTGCATAGATAGCCTAAAATGATACTGATAGATCCTTCCAAATATTCCTTCATGTTATCGGGAAAACTAGTGTCCATTCAGCGCTGCTAGTCCCACTAAGATGGGTAGCTATCTTAGAAACAAACAATTTAAAGTCGCTTGTGTTTTCCTTTATGAGAGATGGATGAGAGAGAAGTAGAGAGTACCAATCTCAGTCTTTCGCTTGGCTCCTTGTTTGTTTCCCGCCTCCATTGACAGAACTTCACCACTCCTTCCTTACTTGTCCCTCTTCAAAGAACACCTGTAGAGTCAAAGTAGCATAATACCATCAAAGCATAGAGATCTATAACCATAAAAAATATAGGATTAGATGTATATTAACCATACAAATGCATATATGAATACAAGATTCAGAGATATACAAGAAGATAGAGGAAAACTCAAATAACTTTATTGATAGAAGTAGTAGAAGAGGGGATTACAACCCATTGGTCTAACCTAGTGCCATCCTCCCAACATGAAAGCCCTCTTCACCTCATGAAAAGCTTAGATCACCCAATAATACAATGTTGCACAGAGAAACCAACAACACTTCCTTACAAAATACAAAATTCCAGCCTCTGGATCTCTAGGATGAGGGATCCATATATAGATATTTGCAGGTGGGTCATTCAGCTTCTGGGGTTTTTATTAGTGTCATTTCTCTGATAGTTCTTAATTCCACTTGGAGATTTCATGATCTCTTACTCATCCCTGGGAAAATTTAGAGAGGCAAGTGTCAAATGGGCAGTTTCTAGAAGATTCTCCGAGTTTCCACCTAGCCAACTACCTCTGCCATTTGTCTGCTCTCACTCATCGCACCCTACAGAAGGGATTTCCAGTATGCATCACACTTTTTTCATGTAGTAGGTGAGATGCATCACACCCTTAGCACTAAGCAATCTGTATGGTCTAGTTTTGACCCGTTTTGAGTAGTTTTTCAGGGAGAACTTCTGGGAGATGATGTAATCAGCTGACCTTGTTCCTTTAGAGTATGAAACAACACTTTTAGGGGCTTAGAAGCCCTTGGTTTATGGACATATGAGATTGGGGTAGCAGTGCCCAAATATGTCTATAACAGTTGCCCCCTAAAGCATGAGGTTGTAAATCTTCTGATGCTGGGTGAAATGCTTTATCATGAGCATCCAAGGTTTTTCGAACTGGAAGGTGACATGTAATAAGATACAATACAATACATTATCTTCATAATATTTTCATGATCTAGTTGAGGCGAGCATTCCCATGCTCAGCGTTACAAATTCAT
This sequence comes from Pinus taeda, assembly GCA_000404065.3. Taxonomy (NCBI): domain Eukaryota; kingdom Viridiplantae; phylum Streptophyta; class Pinopsida; order Pinales; family Pinaceae; genus Pinus; species Pinus taeda. The sequence continues at coordinate 95,924 of APFE031506937.1, read as the reverse complement.
TTTCATGTACATTGGACAAACAACCGTCTGTATGGTAGACTGATGATTTTGGTAGAGCCATCATCCTTTGGCTTGGATGATTATTTGTGCAGCTTTTATGTATATTTGATGTCTTTATTTTCCTGAATATATTGCAGCCCAGATGGATGAAACTAGATTCAGGGTCTTCAAAATCGTTCAATATTCGCCCGAAGTACAAGTTGATCCATGTGAAAAGATGTTCTGAAGTTGAACATGGAAAGATATCGCCTGATTACCAGCCAATGATGTAAGCTATTAACAGGCGAGAGGAATCACCGATAATGATAATGACCCTCAAGGTACTGCAGTACAATTCACGTGCCGTGAATACATGATTCAATGTCGAACACCACGCAAAATCTTTCAGTTGAAGGCCATTGATGTAAACTTGTCACCAGAAGTGAGAAACTTCCCATTGAGGCATCCAAGCTTCAAAGTACTGAAAGGGTTGTTCCTAAGTCAAGTTCTTGGATAATGAGCTGACGTTGACAAGAAGTGACCCGTCGTAGGAGGGCCTTAATGAATCCCACATCTACGACACGAAACAAAGCAAATGATTTTTTGGATGTGAAAACGATCTGATGATACATGGTTCAGGGTGGTGGTCATGAAAGAATGAAGCGTGAAGGTATTGCAACGGATGAGACATAAGATGGGTTGGTGAATTCTCTGAGCGACTTCTCTTGAACATATTGGCGACACTGAAATGGATTGGTAGTGTTAACCCCAAAATGGATGGTATGGAGGACCAATGGTGATATGACTGGTGAACGGAATAACCCAACCCGACTCAATCATGGTGATGGAGTGAAAGTGTCATGTTCAAGAGCGACCTACTATCAATAAAGCTTCTTCAAGTTTTCTTCCTAGTTTTTCCCCAATCATTTCTAACCAGTACCTCTTTATTTTTTTCAAGCTTGAGGAGGATAACATATGCTTGTTCTATAATTTTCCCTTTGGGCAAACCTGTTGCTATGTTTTAACGAGCCTAGCGATAGTGAAACTCGCTCTCGTCTACATGGACAAGTTTGTCGCTATTGTTTTAACGAGTTTAATGACAAAGATAACTTGGTCCTTTTCAATTTTAGAGAGTCTGAAAAGAGATGGAAAGTAAACTCTAGTAATACTTTTTCGTAATATAATCCCTTAAGTTCGAAAAAGTATAAAATAATATGAAAGGGATGAATTTTCAATAGTTTTAATGAGTCGAATAAGACAAGCATTCGATCTTTTTGTGTAATGATCCCTCAGGTCCAAAAAGATTAAAATATAGAGGAGGGATGACACTTTCAATCACTTTAACGAGCTTGAGAGGCCAATTGCTCGACAATATTTTCATATTTTACGAGTCATATGAAAAGAGCTTAAAGGAGACTTGTTTTTTGAGGAACGAGTAATGTTTTCAGATAGTAGCTAGTTCTAGGTAAGGTTTCAAACTTTTCAATCATAGCAGTGTAGAGAAGGTGGCTAATAGAATCACTCATCGTAGCTATTCCTCAAAAGGGGTAAACAATCTAGTGGAGGCGTATAATTGGCTAAGAAAGAGTGGAGGTGATGGTAAGAACATGACCAAGGTTCAAAAGCTGAATAATTATGTGATCGCAATGGTTGTTTACCAAAGGTGGGTTCATTTTTTAATGAGCTTAAACTCTAGTGGAACATATGCTCATTGCTAGGTTTATTTTTTAACGATCTTGAACTTCACGTAAAACGACTTGCGATAATAGTCAAAGATGTTCAATTCACCATTAACACTATGTTCTCTTGACGGTCGTACTACCTATTGAATTACTCCATCAAACTGATTAGAAACATAAACACATGCTTGAAAAATGAGTTAAAAAACCAATACCTTACTTGAATTACGTGAGTAATAACATCAAAGTAGTTTTTACCTCTCATTTTACCATTTCATTCAAATTTGGGATTGTTGGAACTTTGGAGTTGTTTTTCCCCCTCAATTTTCATCAGTTGATTTTGGGAGATTCTGTGGATGATTTTTGGCACTGTCTGGACCAGGTAGGAGCTAACCCTAAGCTCTTCAATTACATTCTTTCATTTCCTGATTTTGAGCATGTTTTCCTGCTTTTCTGAGCCTCTGGGGTTTGAACATTTCGTTCTCTCCCCATCAGACCTAGTACACATCAAAATGTGTGATGCATAATGAGCTAGCCATTGGCCAGCTAGTATGCATCTCACCCAATACACAGCTAGGGTGTGATGGGCACAAGGAGGAAAGTTTGTGCACTGATTTTTCATGGAAATTTTGCCTGTTTTTTGCCAAATCAGGATCCTAATTATTCTCTTGTTTGTTTTTCAGAGATTCATTGGAGCAAGATGGTCATTACATGGCATGAACGTGAGCATGAAGAAGAGGATATGATTGCCTTACATGATCCAAGTACTGTAATTGCATTGCGGAACTGTGGCTTGCTCAAGTTCTTCCGCATATCTAGCATGAGGTAGCAAATTAGCTTGTTGCAATATTTCCTCGATGCATGGGATCCTGCCAACCAAGTGTTCTAGATAAGAGGTAAATACACCCCTTTGACTGTTGAGGATGTCTACTTATTGACCAATTTTTCGAGTCATGGTGCCCCTCTCTCACTATCAGGTTTCGCCCGTGGGGGTGAATCTGTGAGGGATTACATTCACCAATATTGTAGAGATGGATCTCAGCTGAGTAGGGATGACAAGATCAGTATTAGAGACGTCATTGACCAGTCTTTGAGGACTATCTTATTCACCTTTGCTAGATTGGCTGGCAGCGTAGCTGTTCACTTGGCCAACAGGTCCTATATGCAGTGTGCCTTGGAATGCCTTGAACCAAAGATATTCAACTGGTGTTATGCAGTACTTCCGGTGATAAAAGAACAACTTACCAAGGTGAAGAATAGAAGATCCAAGAACTTTGGTTATGGTTCTATTCTAACCACTTTTGCCTTGGATAAGATCCCACTAATGCAGCCACAATACATTTCACGCGGAGTGCTAGCGCTGACAAAACCACAGATGCAGAGATGGGTCGATCTCATGGCCAGACATGCTGGTCAGTCACAGATTTCATTCTCTGATGCCTTCTTTGAGTGGTTCAACCATTAGCATATGGTCTATGCTGTGTATCGATATGCCGAGATGGATTTCCAGGGTGACCCAAATTTGGTGTTGCCAGCTGGAGAGCAGTGGGGTGTCATAGGTAAAAATCTCTGACCATATCGAGGTTCATTGCTTTTATAATGTTCTTGTGATTTTTTAAATGTTATCAAGACTAATCAAAACTCATGTGTTCGTGCACATATTGGACCAGTGCAACCAGTAGTGCACCCAAGAGTAGCAGCTACCATTCCAGCAGGAGAGGTTGTAGGGAGGACTATCCTTCGTGATCTAGATGTATTCGAGACCTTGGCAGTATTGCAGGATCAGATTGAGGGTCTCACCCTTGGCATTCAAGATGTGAGGACCGATGAGTTACCTTTGAGATTATAGCACCATACCACTGGCATGCCACGCTGATGGACTAGGCACATATGATCACACAGGCGGTGACTTGTTATCACCAACACCATTAGTCTACGGTGCTTCCTTGCATTTTGAGTTTTTGGATTGTATGACTGACTTTGTCTTAGACAGAGAACGTTATGTAAAAACTATAAACATTTATATATATTTTTGATTTTCGGAGCTTTATTTTGGTTAAGTTATATGATCCTGATGCAAATGTTCATGAAATTCTTTTATTTTATAAATGTTGCAAATGTCTATCTAACACATAATTTGCCAATGAATCAGTTAATGTGTTTAAGTTTCTGGAAATGTGTTGATATTGAATAGAATCAAACTGCCTTTCCAAAATCCTGACCCTTAGGAACATATGATAGATAGCTGGATTTCGAACGGAATAGATGCTGGTAAGGGTCTAGCTTGAAAACAAGTTGGCGTATGCCATGTGTGATGGCATCAAAGAGAATTTCTATCAACGCGCTATACTCAATGATGTTGTTCATTGACTGACCAATACATACCCCTCTGAAACTCACTAACTCACCGGTTGGATCAAAAATGGCCCAAGCTGCAGAAGATAGGTTCCGTGTACTACGACTAGCTCCGTCAGTGTATCCAACAAATGATTCCAAGAGGTTTGACATCTGAAACAAATGCAAAAGTGGATTACCTAACCAAAACGATCACTCTTGACGAAAACAAAAATGTAACAAAAGCATATGAAGAGATTACTACGCTTAATCAATCATAGTAACACTTAAGGTACAACCCATTTTGGGGTTGCGATAGTGGAATCCCATCATAATCTACTAGCTCATAGGCTCCTTTTGCTAATACACGCTTAACAATATAGGGACCCATCTACAAAGACTGGAACTTACCTACTCTCAATTTATTAGATTCCTGATCATAAAGTAAGACCATGTCACCTTCTGAGAAGACACGAGGTTTGACATTCTTGTCAAATTGCACCTTGAATCATTTCTTATGAGCTTCGTTAGCCAAGGCGAAGTCATGATGGGTTTCATCCAATTGGATTAATTCCAAGAAACAAGCCTCTTCCTCTGAAGTTCTGGGGAGAAGGTCGAATATGAGCTTGAGAGATGAAATTTCGCACTGAACTGGTAAGACTGCTTTCAGGCCATACACCAGCTAAAAGGGTGTAAATCCAGTCGCATTTCTCACCGATGTCCAGCATGCCCATAAGGCCGAGTACACGATTAGGTGCCAACTCCATTTATGGACTCCAATCATCCTTTATAGCATGCACTTTAGGACTTTGTTGATCACCTCAACTTGCTCGTTATCTTGCGGATAATACGGAGTAGAGTTGTTGTGGGACAGTCCTAATTTGGCAGCCAATTCAACCATCATGTGATTGTGGAAATTTGATCATGATCTGTGACTATAGCTTGTGGAACACCAAATCTGGAGACTACATGATTGAAAAAGAAAAGAGCAGTCGTTTCACCACTGTTGTTTAATATAGGCATCGCCTTAGCCCATTTTGTAAAATAGTCAACTGTTACTATGATATACCCATGCCCCCCGACCGAGGTGGGGTTACATGTCATGAAATCTATGTCCCATTTGGTGAATGGCCCAACAGTAATTACTGGATGCAGAGGTGTGGGTAGTATTCTGGTTTTGCGGTGAAAGATTTGACAAGCATGGAAACTTTTGACTGCGGTTATGCAATATTTGAACACTGTTGGCCAGAAGTAACTTGCTCGTAAAATATTTTGTGCTGTAGTGTAACCAAATTGATTCCCCCCACACACGCCTGAATGAAAATCATTCAGGACTTTTTCAGCCTCCTCATGGGTGAGGCACCGTCGCAGAACTATATCGATACCACGACGGTAAAGTGTATTACCAACGATCATGTAGTCTTTTGCTTGGTATCGAGTATGTCGTTGTTCTGAGTGAGAGGTATTAGGCCTATATGTTTGGGTTTGGAGATAGATGATTATATCTCCATACTGTTAGCCTCCTGCTCATAGCAGGTATTCATCTTTCATGATTGACATGTTTACATGCTAAATATGTCATGCTCTGCAGGCTGCAATGTTCCATATTTGATGCTTAGGCCAAAGAAGTGTCCATGAGAGTCTGCCAGCCTAAGTTCCTTTGCTGTATTCCAATTTTGAGGAGTTATTCCATTTTTGAAGAATTTTCAGTTAAAGGGAGGTCCAAACCGCATAATATTGGTCTCCCTAGGTTTCAATTTTCTGTTGTAGAATATAGAGAATCATTATCTGTCCAAACAGCTTAATCTGGGCAGATTCTTAGATAGGTAGAGAAGCAAGGGTGCTCAACAGCTTAATCTGAGCCCCTGGATGGAATAAGTGTAGATGTAGGTAGGAGGACAGTAAATAAAAGGAAAAGGTTGAAAAGTTGGGTTTGCTAGTTCAAGTGCACCCAAACCAAAAGAGGAAAAAATGCTAGGTAAAGTAGGCTGGGTAAGTAGTTTTGTGGTTGCAGAAATCAAGCTATGTGATCCATTTCATATTTTCAAGTGTCATATCTATCCAGATCACAGTTTTGTGGCACTTTCTCATGTTGATCAGATCAGGTAAGGCATCTCTAACTCCCCTTTCTTCTTATTTCCCAAATAATTTACTAACATCCCCTTGAGGACTTTGGGATCTACCCAACCAGTCCAGTTTTCACTCCATCCTGGTTAAAAAACCAAGTTGACATCTGAGTTGGCTTAGTGAAAAGAAGCCACATTTCCTGTGTAAAAATAATCTTTACACAAATTCATCATTCCCCTTGCATTTCCACTCCACCAAGTCATACTAACTCCTAACTTTATTATTTAGCTCCCCAAGTCATTCCCCTATCCCCTACTATGTGAAAACTATATAAAAAAACCCAAAAATATTAAATATCCCACCCCATGGCAACTATAGCCTAATAAATAAAAGTCCGGGAAATACTAGGTGTATTTGGGGCCTTAGTATTAGCCCTTCCACTCTCGTTTCCCTTGGGATTTATTTAAACCTCTCGTTAAATAAATAACCATGCTAAACCCTTCCCCGCACACCAAACCATACCACACCCCACGCATGCATAACCTTTGGATTTCATTGAAATTTGGTCAATGAATAACCATGACCCCGAGCACAAATTTAACCTGTAAAACCTAAAGTCTAAAACCCACCCACCACCATGAAATAATCAACGTTTATTGCGCGCGCTTTTTATTTTAAACCCCACTCATCTTCCCCTCCCATCCACCGTCAGATCGTCTCTCCCAAATCTAACGGCCCTCATGCATATCGGGCGCCCTTACATGACGACACAATAGTTCCTGATGGTCGACGATTTCACCGTCGTACACCAGGAAACTTGTCGGCTTTTCATTGCATCGAGCTGCCCCTGACAGATACCGCCCCCATACCAAAAGCGGTCAGACACAAACCGCTTACCGCCCTCCCCTGTTGCCACTTCATCGCATGACAATGCCACCACCTCACCTACCACTGTGCGTCACCCTGCTGCATCACCCTTCCATGTCTCCCTGTCACATCACCCTGCTGACGTCATCATCCGTACTGGGTCCCACTGCTGATGTCACCCACCGTACCGTTGACATCGCCTACCGTACCGCTGACGTCATTCGCCGAAAGGAAAGCATGCAAGTGTGAAATTGAGGCTTCGGAGGCCCGGTATCAAATTCTGAGGCAGTTTTCGATGCGCAATTAGCACTTAGCACTAATCGTGCATTGCTACGGGAAATAGGCCAAAATGGGAATCTTTTTCTCAGCGACCCTTTTTGCCGCGGAAGGGCAAAAAAGGGGCGATTTAACAGTTTTTACCGCATCAGAGAAAATAAGAAGCCCAGATTCAATCAAAGAGTATCAGTGAAGTGGAAGAGAGTATCAGATCAACCATATTAGAGCCGAAAAAGCATTAAAGACCATCCAAACAAAGTCAATAAATACTAGAACAGAGTCATAGGCCATTAAAACCAAATCATAACAGATTTAATGGGAATCACAGTCACCTAAGAGCAGCAGAACCGACTAAGAGGTGCATATAAGAAGTGAAAGGCGCAGTAATTGTAGATTGGACAAGCAGAGCTGCCAGAGGATGACAGATAGCCTCATTTTTGAAACAACTTCCCCCAGCACATCATTAGATAGATATTTTCATTACTTATAAAACAAGTTAAGTTAACTGCATTTATTTCCTAAAAAACGATCTTCTAGGAGATCTTTGTTGTAGATATTTTGCCTATAAATACAGCCTTGAACAATGTAATAAGGGTTGGTGGGTTGTTTGGTTGATCTCTCATTTTGAGAGCTGCACTGTAAATATTTAGAACTTCTGTAATCAAAGATTGCTGGAATGCTTGCATCTGAACTGGTTGGTTGTGCTTTCAATGGCTGAAGAAATTGGTATGGAATTGTCATGCTTGCTCATGGTTCAATAAGATTTTCCTCCCTTTGTTTATTAGTTTATACATAGCTGTATCAAATATATATTATAATCTAAGTTGCAGGAAAAAAGAATAGACCAGAATTGGTTTTCATGCCCTCTATGCTCAATTCTTGCAACTTTCCATGTTTTCCTCTGAATCAGTGATGAATATGCATTCTCAATTGCGCATGTTTAAGTTGTTCCCTTCACATATGAATGGTGTCTGGGAATTCTTCATTGCTCCCAGATACCACTCATCCACTTCCCCTCTTTGGCTGAATGAGAGATCCTTAATTGCCTCTCATTTCATAACCTCCATTTCACTCTTGTTCCAGCAAAAAATCATTGTGCCATGTGTAGCTATCCTGCTCCATATTCCCTTCTTCTACCAGAGAAAAAACACCCTTCAGTTCACAGTCATGACTCCATGCCCAATGGTTTGAACTTCTTACACTTTGCATGTCATCTCTGTTTAATTAAGATCAACCCTCCCACTAAACCAAATAAAAACCCATGTGCATCATATCTAGCCTAAAATCACCCCTTAAACAAAGTTAAATCCTGAAGAGAGAGCCCTCTCTGACTGTTGGTAGGCTAGGACCTGCGGTCCAAAGATTGGTTTGTGGTTACCTCGGCGGTATTCCCTTGGGAGTCAAAGGGAACAACCTGAGTGATAACATAATGGCGACTTCGTTGGGGATAATCATCTGTTCATTACTGTAAATCCCCATTTTGATCAGTTTGCCTTTCGAATAAGTCCTAAAATTATTTTGAAAAATCACAAAAAATCACAAAACATCTCAAAAAAAAAAAAAATATCTTGTTTCTTATTGCATATTAAGTCCTGATCTGTGTGGTGGACAGAGATCAGGCCCTTCAAAGTTGATTTACTTATCCACCTGGTGACTCCACATAATCCTCATAATAAAGACTCCACTCGAGAAATGAACCTAAGAGAAATATATGAGCAGATCAGGCTATTGACCTGGATTACTATCCAACAGGTCATGTTCTTTCTCTATATTGTATTTTAAAAAGGATTTTAAATCAGATTTTCATGACTTGCCTTTTGAAAATATTGTTGAAATGCCTCCTTTCACATTACAACAGCAACCCTTAAAAGCTGTTGAGAATCATCATACAGCTAAGGAGGAAACAAATGTCAAAGCCAATCATGCTATCCTTGTTCATGTTGAGCCCATTCAGCCAATCCCTGTACATACTCCCGTGCCTCGTAAAGTTCCTGATAGGTATAAGCCCCTTGTGTTGCCTCCTGTGCTTAATCCTCTACCCCAAAATCATCCTGATTATCTCCCAAGATTTGATGGAGAGAATGGTGTCACTGCCCAAAAGCATATCCAAGCCTTTGAAGACTATCTTAATATATTTGAAGTGGAGGATGAGGATCTTAGTATAAGGCTGTTTGCCCTTTCTTTGTAAAGCAAAGTTAGGACTTGGTTTAAAGCATTGCCTGAGGCTAGCATCTCTAATCTGCAACAGTTTTCCAATCTCTTCCTTGATAGATGGACGATCAAACTTAATTTCCTCTTGCTCATTAAAGAATATAATAAAAAGAAATCCAAGTGAATCTGTTCAATAATTTCATGATCGATTCAATCAAGTTTATCATTCTCTACCTTTGAATATTAGACCTCCCCCTAATTTAGCTCTATTGCATTATCCAAGAGCTTTTGAACCATAAATAGAGTTCTGTTTAAGAGAAAGGAGGCCATCCACTATGTAACAAATGTAGGACATGGCAGTGGACATAGAGGCAAACCTGAAAATTAGGGAGGAAAACTGCAAAGCAGAGCAAGAAGAAAGACTTCATGGTTGGTTACAAAGGTCAGAGGAAATGATCACAATGAAAATGGAATGTTTAGAACACCTGAACACATCTGTTTTACAAGAGGAAAGTAATGGCATTCATGAACAAACCTACCACAAAACAGATGACATATTCGTACAACCATACATGATGGAGCAATCTCTTGATATACTATATGAACATAACATCTTCTCCTCTTTCAACTGCTTGCCAAAGTACGATGAGTATGATGATGATGATGAGCCTAATGACCAAATCAGCCTTGCAGAGGAATCAGAGCCTATTTTGGCAGAAAGAAAAGTTCAGGCTTAGTAGCCTGAATGCAATGATCAGCGTGCCCATATCAGCTATGTAGTAAAGGAGGAAAATGCAAAAAATTTTCAATTCAGCAAAGGAACTTTACCATTTTGTTTCGAATCTTTTTAGTTTATTAAGGAGAACCATCATACAGTTAAATAAGCAAATATCAGCAAGCATTGAGATTGATCATCTAGAGGAAGCCCAAACCAGTGTTCAAAATACATTGCCTCTAGTTTTGCAGCCCCAAGGAGCCATTGAATATCATATTGAGGAAAATTCGAGAGTAGCGGTTCATGACCAAGTGATCCAAGTGGATCCCCTGCCTCTTTATGTTCAGCCATCTGAGGTTTTCGAAGAATAAGAGAAGCAGCCTGCACAAATTAGTCAAGGGCCAGATGAGTCTGCTTGTAACAAATTGCAAATATCATTTCAGGGTTTATATGATTCATGTGCTGATAGGAGGTATGATGAAGTAAAGAGGTGCTCCTCTCCACTAATAGGCCGTGTGCCTCAATATCATAATGTTGATGATATCCCTACTCCAAGGCATGATAGTGATCCCAAACCTTTGTACAGTTCTTCAATTCAATTCGGCAATAATGTATATATGCTGCAGGACCCTTTTGTATAGTTTCTTGATTCAGCAAAGAAGGTCAGCAATTTTCTGATCTTCTCAAAGATTAGCAAAGCCATATCAGATTTCAAGATCTTAGTTTTTCCGCCAGCAAGCACAAGTAGCAAAGCTCGTTCGTGTTTATAATGCTTGAATGGTTGCACTAGTTATTTCATTTCACCTAACAACAAAGTACGTGCTGGTTAGATTAGGTAGGTAGGATTTCAATTTTCTGTTTGGACAACAAGCTTGCTGCAGTTGAAGCCCAAAGTGAAGGCCATAAGCTCTTTAAGCTCTGTTGTCATGTTCATAAATAAAGCAACCAGCAACGGAAAGTTTTCAGAGTACGTCAACAAGTGAAGATCAAGGCATTCTGACCTGCTGTTCTTGGCCTTTCACAAGGAAAGGCCATCCCCAAGTGGAGCCACTGTTAGCCTCCTGCTCATAGCAGGTATTCATCTTTCATGTTTGACATGTTTACATGCTAAATATGTCATGCTCTGTAGGCTGCAATGTTCCATATTTGATGCTCTGGACAAAGAAGTGTCCATGAGAGTCTGCCAGCCTAAGTGCCTCTGCTGTATTCCAATTTTGAGGAGTTATTCCATTTTTGAAGAATTTTCAGTTAAAGGGAGGTCCAAACAGCATAATCTTTGTCTCCCTAGGTTTAAATTTCTTGTTGTAGAATATAGAGAATCATTATCTATCCAAACAGCTTAATCTGGGCAGATTCTTAGATAGGTAGAGAAGCAAGGGTGCTCAACAGCTTAATCTGAACCCCTGGATGGAATAAGTGTAGATGTAGGTAGGAGGACAGTAAATAAAAGAAAAAAGTTGAAAATTTGGGTTTGCTAGTTCAAGTGCACCCAAAACAAAAGAAGAAAAAATGCTAGGTAAAGTAGGCTGGGTAAGTAGTTTTGTGGTTGCAGAAATCAAGCTATGTGATCCATTTCATATTTTCAAGTGTCATATCTATCCAGATCACAGTTTTGTGGCACTTTCTCATGTTCATCAGATCAGGCAAGGCATCTCTAACTCCCTTTCTTCTTATTTCCAAAATCATTTACTAACATGCCCTTGAGGACTTTGGGATCTGCCCAACCAGTCCAGTTTTCACTCCATCCTGGTTAAAAAACCAAGTTGACATCTGAGTTGGCTTAGTGAAAAGAAGCCAAATTTCTTGTGTAAAAATAATCTTTACACAAATTCATCATTCCCCTTACATTTCCACTCCACCAAGTCATACTAACTCCTAACTTTATTATTTAGCTCCCCAAGTCATTCCCCTATCCCCTACTATGTGAAAACTATATAAAAAACCAAAAAATATTAAATATCCCACCCCATGGCAACTATAGCCTAATAAATAAAAGTCTGGGAAATGCTAGGTCTATTTGGGGCCTTAGTATTAGCCCTTCCATGCTTGTTTCCCTTGGGATTTATTTAAACCTTTGGTTAAATAAATAACCATGCTAAACCCCTCCCCCGCACACCAAACCATACCACACCCTGCACATGTCTAACCTTTGGATTTCATTGATATTTGGTCAATGAATAACCATAACCCCGAGCGCGCATTTAACCCATAAAACCTAAAGTCTAAAACCCACCCACTATCGTGAAATAATCAACGTTTATCGCACGTGCTTTTTATTTTAAACCCTGCTCATCTTCCCCTCTCGTCCACCGTCGGATCGTCTCTCCCAGACCCGACTGCCCTCATGCATATTGGGCACCCTTACATGACGGCACAATAGTGCTCGATGGTCGACGGTTTCACCGTCGTACACCGGGACACTTGTCGGCTTTTCATTGCGTCAGGTCGCCCCTGACAGATACCGCCCCCGTACCAAAAGCGGTCCGACGCAAACCGCTTACCGCCCTCCCCTGTTGCCACTTCACTGCATGACAATGCTGCCACCTCACCTGCCACTGTGTGTCACCCTGCCATGTCACCCTGCTGACGTCATCATCCGTATTGGGTCCCACTGCTGACGTCATGCTGACATCACCCGCTGTACTGCTGATGTCACCTACCGTACCACTGATGTCATCCGTCGAAAGGAAACCGCACAAGTGCGAAATCAAGGCTTCGGAGGCCCGGAATCAAATTCAGAGGCAGTTTTCGATGCACGATTCTTCGCGCTAAACGCGCATCGCTACGGGAAATAGGCCAAAATGGGGAATCTTTTTCTCAGCGACCCTTTTTGCCGCGAAAGGGAAGAAAAGGGGCGATTTAGCAGTTTTTACCACATCAGAGAAAAGAAGAAGCCCAGATTCAATCAAAGAGTATCAGTGAAGCGGCAGAGAGTATGAGATCAACCATATTAGAGCCGGGAAAGCGTTAAAGACCATCCAAACAAAGTCAATAAATACCAGAACAGAGTCACAGGCCATTAAAACCAAATCATAACAGATTTAATGGGAATCACAGTCACCTAAGAGCAGCAGAGCCAACTAAGAGGTGTAGATAAGAAGTGAAAGGCGCAATAATTGCAGATTGGACAAGCAGAGCTGCCAGAGGACAACAGATAGCCTCATTTTTGAAACAGCTTCCCCCAGCGCAGCATTAGATAGATATTTTCATTACTTATAAAACAAGTTAGGTTAACTGCATTTATTTCCTAAAAAAAGATCTTCTAGCAGATCTTTGTTGTAGATATTTTGCCTATAAATATAGCCCTGAACAATGTAATAAGGGTTGGTGGGTTGTTTGGTTGATCTCTCATTTTTAGAGCTGCACTGTAAATATTTAGAACTTTTGTAATCAAAGATTGCTGGAATGCTTGCATCTGAACTGGTTGGTTGTGCTTTCAATGGCTGAAGAAATTGGTATGGAATTATCATGCTTGCTCATGGTTCAATAAGTTTTTCCTCCCTTTTTTTATTAGTTTATACATAACTATATCAAATATATATCATAATCTAAGTTGCGGGAAAAAAGCGTAGACCAGAATTGGTTTTCATGCCCTCTATGCTCAATTCTTGCAACTTTCCATGTTTTCCTCTGAATCAGTGATGAATATGCATTCTTAATTGCGCATGTTTAAGCTGTTCCCTTCACTTATGAATGCTGTCTTGGAATTCTTCATTGCTCCTAGATACCACTCATCCACTTTCCCTCTTTGGCTAAATGAGAGATCATTAATTGCCTCTCATTCCCTAACCTCCATTTCGCTCTTGTTCCAACAAAAAATCATTGTGCCATGTGTAGCTATCCTGCTCCATATTCCCTTCTTCTAGCACAGAAAAACACCCTTCAGTTCACAGTCATGACTCCATGCCCAATGGTTTGAACTTATTACACTTTACATGTCATCTCTATTTGATTAAGATCAACCCTCCCACTAAACCAAATCAAAACCCATGTGCATCATATCTAGCCTAAAATCACCCCTTAAACAAAGTTAAATCCTGAAGAGAGAGCCCTCTCTGACTGTTGGTAGGCTAGGACCTGCAGTCCAAAGATTGGTTTGTGGTTACCTCGGCCGTATTCCCTTGGGAGTCAAAGGGAACAACCTAAGTGATAACACATACCATGGATCACACGACGATATCAGAAACAAATATTCATCCACGATTGGTGCTCTGGTTGTTGAATCGTTGGATGATGATGAGAAGTCGCATAGTAACTCCACGAAAACCAGAGATTTGTTTGATTTGGATTTTACAAATTCCAAATCAAACTCTTGCAAAATAGCTATCCATTTCGAATATTTTCCCCCAAGTAACTGAAGCGACAGAATGTAAGTCATAGGGTTTCAATCTGACAAAATGGTTGTTTTGTGAAAGAGGATATAGTGTCAAAATCTCTATATTGCTTGAACAGCTGCAAGAGCTAGCTTTTCAACATAGGAGTACTTTCTCTCTGTATCATTTAAGTTTCAACTTAAATGATAGACAGGATGTTCGATTCCATTGTCTTCTTGAACTAAAACAATTGTGATGGTCATATCTGCTGCAGCTAGATACAGGGTAAAGTATTTTTGATAGTTAGGAGTGTACATCAATGATGCTTTTATTAGGGATTCCTTTAGAGAATCAAAGGAAGCTTGCACAACCTGATCCCAGTTGAAGGGCACTTATTTTTTCGAAAGACGCTTATAACCTTTAGCAATTTCAACGTAATTTGGAATGAACCTCCTCAAAAAGTTTGCTTTCCCTTGGAGTTTTTGAATCTGAAGCAAATTTGAAGATGGAGGCATATCGATGATCATCTGAACCTTACATGGGTCGAGATGAATCTCGTCCTTTGAAACCACAAAGCCAAGTAAATGACTAGAACCGACACAAAACACACATTTGTGTGGATCGAGTCGTATCTTGTAGTGTTGGCAACGTAGAAATATAGCTCTCAAAATGTGCAGATGATCAGTCCGCTTTCGTGAATGAGCCAGAAGATCATCGAGATATGGTTGAACAATGTTCTTGATGTCATGGAAGGCATAATTCATAGCCCTCTGAAAAGTTGCCCCTACGTTCTTTAAACCGAAAGGTAGCTTGCGGTATGTGAATGTGCCCCACGAACAAATAAATGTAGTCTTTGATTGGTCCTGTGGGCGGATATTTATTTGATTATACCCGGAAAATCTATCCATATATGAAAAGATTTCGCATCCGGCACATTCATCAATTATCTGGTCGATGAAGGGTGTAGGGTAGTTGTCTTTTGGAGAAGCTTGATTTACATCCTTGTAATCGATGCACGCTCTAATCATTCCTTGCTTTTTCATCACAGGAAAAATATTCAATACCCAATCAGCTAGAGGAACCATGTAAATGAAACCAGCATGTAAAAGTTTTTCAACTTCTGCCTTGATGGTAGCGGCTTTTTTCGGGTGCACCTGCCGAAGCCGTTGTACCGGTTTGACATCTGGATACATCTTGATTTCGTGTTCAACTATGCTCGAGTCAATGCTTGGAATTTATTCATATGACCATGCAAAGACATCTCTAAACTCGTGAAAGAGAGTGCAATATATTTCTAGTTCTGAAGAAGAACAAGATTTTCTGACATGAATATTCTCTACAACATCAGGTTTGGTTGAGATATTTATGGTGATAGTTTCTTCAATATTGGATAGACTTCACTTGGAATCCACCATATTTATAGTATTTGATAGAAAATCAAAAACTGAAGGATGATTAAGGTTGCTAGAACAATCTTCAAAGTAATCTGGAAGATGGGAACGATGGTGGTAATCTTCCCATGGTGCCTCTCCTATCATCATTGACTGAACAATTCCTTCGTCTGTAGAATGTACATGCAACCAAGGATTTGAAGAGGTACCATATTTTTTAGACTTATCTATCCAAACACTCAATGAGCGTTCATTTGGGTTTTCCGCCCAGGCTGAGAAAATTGATTGCTATAATATTTCTATTGGGCTTGGAGGCAATACCTGGCGATGATCCATGCTAACATCATGTTCGGAAGTCTTCAGAATATTTTTAGATACAGAAGATACCATATTGTAGGTCTCCACCATGGCTACTTCCGCCATATTACTCAGAGGTGGTAGAGCAAAAGTACCCATCAATGTACGGTCTTTTAGGAGGCCTACTCCGATATTTTGAAGCAATTGAGAGCTTCCATGGATCATCGGGATGCTTCCCATAACTTGTGAACTGCTGGGGAGAAAGGTTCGTTGGTTGATGATTGTAATTCCTCCTTGAAAAGGAAATGCAATCTTTCTAAAGTATGTTCACACAATAGCAGCCATAGCATAAATCCAGGGCCTTCACAGTAGGATGTTGTAATTGAGGTTTCCATCGATAACTTCAACATCAATTTCCACTGTTTTGCCCCCCAGTGCAACTTGCAAGTTACTTAAAATCATGTATGGGGTGTATGTTCGTCCATCGAATGCTTTTAGTGTCATTGATGATCCTGACAAGGGTGGTGATGCTAAAGTTTTCTAGCAACTCATTGACATAATGTAGGTAGATGCCCCCTCATCAATAATTGTTCGATGAACAGTTTTGCTGAGGGCTTTCACTTGGATGAGGAAAGCGAGTTGAGCTGGTAAATGATGTTCATACCCTTTATGATTAAAGGCCACGAGATTGGAATCCGTTGGGTCAATCCCACCTATTTCGGATAATAGAGCCTGCTTTTGGGAGGGGAAATTTTGCAGTACTTCAAGTGTCGACATAGCGGACGACGATTGGGCCAGATCCTCTACTATATTATAATTCTGTGCTACTCTGGGATGAGTATTAAATGTTGATTTGTGTACTACTCCCTTCGGCAGCTTTATCATTAGCTCAGGAATGATGAGTGGTGCAACTTTGGTTGAAGTTGTTGTTGAACTACTAAGTTGATCTGCAGCCTTGTTGTTTGACAGCTATGGATTTCCATAATCTTTATTCCTTGTTGATATCAAAGCATCATTTTGTTTCGAAATGGAAAACATAAGTACTTGGGATGGGAAAGCATTGTCGCTAGCAACCAAATTGGTTTCTGGGTTTGGAAACGGGTCAGTCAATATCACTGAGGTTTTTGAACTCTTAAAGAATTTCTTAATCTCAACTTTATGCGAACAATTTCTCGTACAATGGTCTTCATCGCACATGAGACATGGCTGACCAGGTTTCTTTTTCCCATAAGAGTTTTCAGAAGGATTTTCAGGAGACGAATCATCATGTTTCTTCTTTTTTCCTTTCTTTGTCTTCTTGCCCCCTGGTTGCTTCGGTTCTTTGCCTTGGTCGGTTGACATGGCATTAACCTCTAAGGCAAGAATTTCTTCATTTGCATTTTGACCAGAAACCATATCGGATTTCTTAGATGTAGCCTTTGCGGTTTTCATTCTGGTCATACCTATCACACCATCGCTGGCATGAGAGTCTTTCTTTGATTTAGGAGGAGGAGGAATGGAAAATTTTGGTCTAGGAGCATCAGGGATTTTGTCACAGAGCATGCCAGACTGAGTATAGATCACGTCTAGATATTGCGCACGAGCAATGATTTTATCTTCAGTGACAACCTCCCCTTTAGCCACATCTTCGGTAATAGAAGGTAACAAAGACTTAATAAACCATTCAACTAGCAGCTGATCAGGAACATATGTTTTCACCATTTGACAATGACGCTGCCACTCATGAATATGATCAGATATGTGAGTGGCTGTTGTGTGCTTGAAATTGGTAAGAAGCTTCGTTCCTATTTCGTACCTTATGGGTAACTAAAAATGGGTTAAAAATGTGGTGGCAAGGGCGCTAAAGTTATCGAATGAAGCTCTAGGCAATTCGATGTACCATTTTGCTACCAGACCAGTTAACATTCGCTGAAAAAGGCGAAGCCTAATCAAATCATCATTGAGAGTGTTGTACAAATACCATAGATGAAAGGTCATCACATGATTCAACGGATCTTCACCCGGATTTCCATTGAATTTAGGAATATCTGATGGAATTTTATGAGGAATTTCCAGCCACCAAGGGGCGTAAGCAATTGGATCATTTGTTAGCTGATCCAGATCTGGTAATTCTAAAGTTACAACGAAAGGCAACTGTTGATTCAGGTTTGATGAAGCATACCCAAGATAAGATGGGATTACCTGAGCAGTGGGTCTTTGCATACTAGCATAATGTATCTGATGCTGATAACTTTCATAAGGTTGATGGGCATAACCATTATGATATGATTGATGGTGACTGTTTTGAATGTATGGCTACCCATTACCCGCAAAGCTTTGTTGCTCAAGTCCTCGGTAAGCTTGCTGGAATTACAGTTGTTGACATTACACCAGCCATGGCGGTGAAGCCATTTGTTGTTGTCTAATACTGGATGTTTGACCAAGATGAGGGGTGATAGTACACGTTTGAGCCTGATTCACTACAGTTAGGGAGTCACTAATCAATGATTGTGGTTGTGTCGTGGAGACAAGAGGTTTTTGTATTACGACCTAAGAGGCTTGAGGTTGACATACAACATGTAGCGCTTGTACTTGCGACACCATCAAAATAAATGGTGTAGTGGGAATATTTGACACAGGTAGATTTGGTTGCATTGAATATACAACTCTTAGCCGTTGAGGCAGTATTGGCACCCAACCATTGGATGAAATTCCAGCTTGACCTAAATTTTGTTGTGAACTCTCATATGGTTGTTCTCCTAGAGGGAACAATAAAAAGGCATAATGCCCCCATATGGCAGCAACCCAATGTTTAAAGGGAAAATTGGCCTTTGTAGACTGGACTGAACGAATTGATACTGTTGTGAAGGATCAATTTGCTGAGACTCAACATAAGAAATTCCAGATATTATTCCAGACGAACATACAGGAACAGACCATACTGTCGAAACAGTCCCTAGGTGGACTTCATCTAGCAGTTGAGAACTATTTGGGACAGATGGTATACCAACGAACATTGTCGGAGTAGCAGTGGGAGGTTCTGCTGCTCTTGTGTCAGATGACACAGTCCTAGATGTCGATGGTTGTTCAGACATATCGAGTCTATAAAAAATATTTTCTAGCGATTCTATAGGAACTTGTGATGAAGGATGAATAACTTCTGTCGCAGAAGGATATAAGTGGATCCTAGTTCCAAAATGCAATGGAGTACTAGATGGAAGATCCTCCACAATCTCTTCTATCACAATCAATCCAAGTGGAAGAGGTAGACCGTCAGGTCCGTAAAATATTTCTAGTGCTGAAGAAGGTATAAACTATGTAGTGACAGATGCTGGAGGGGTGATACCTTCCAAATCATTCCTAGATGGAGCTAGTTCAAGAATAGAAGTGTCTACCATTACACTAGGATTAGTTCTAATGTCCTCTTGTAACTATGGAACTTCTTCTGTAGAGGCAGGGATACCAGAATTAGTTGGAGTAACCGAAGTCTCTGAGGATGTTGAAACACAAGTTTCAAACAAACCAGGAGACTTTGACCCAGTTAAACGAGTTCGCTTGGCCCGGAATGGTTTTGTTTCTAGAGTCAAAGATGGTTGACTCATTAGTCTCTGTGAATGACGACGTTTTGATTGAATTTCTTCCATGATTTCGGGTTACTTGATCAACTCAAAATAGAAAGGGGAAAAAGTTATTCCGAATTAGACGAATTTTATGACGCTTTGACGCAACTTGCTTTTTCAATTTTTAAGAGTCGAGAAAAAGCTAAAGATGACTCTACTTACCTTCGATTTTTAATGACCCTAAAGTGACAAGTGCTCAGATGGACATTTTCTTTTAAGGAGTCTAAAAAGGAGTGAAAGTGATTACTCTAGAAATCCAAACAGAGGGATTACCAAACCAATCACAAAACTGCAGAATACTTTTTACGGTACGGTAGTCAATCTTCCCGAATGTTGTGTTCAGTGCATTGTGATTGAGAGGGCGGCAAACACGACTTCCTAAGGATAAACGATATAGCCTATTGTGGTCTCCCATAATGTACTCAATGGTACATGGGAGCACAAGTCCATACTAGCATTTGTCGTATCAAAGAGGAGGAATCACCCAACCTACGATTAAAATGATAGTTACCAGGCTTTATGACGTTGAAATACATCTCTAGCCTAGACTTCTAGATGTGGTGCATTAGGTTCCAAAGCGTTTTTATGTTCATTGAGATTTATTTTACAGTTGATCTTTCTTAAGAAGTTTGCCTTTAAGGTTCACCACGTGATGTAGATATACAATTCCTAAATATGCAATCTAAGATGATAAATAGTTGTTTACATTCTTTTTTGCAATGAAAATCCTAGCTACTAAGGAAAGAGAAGTAAAATTCTTTCAACATAGAGTAGAGAGCACACTAAGATGCAATGTCCTAAATCAATTTCCACAAGTAGTTTAAATGCAAATGCACATGCATGTATTTGTTTTCCACTTTCTTAATGTGTGAATGACAAAAAGAATGCTAAGTATAGATTTGAATTTTTTTTCTTTCAAAGCGATAGTACTAACAATTTTCTTTTCAAAAATGAAAGGAAGACTAAGACGACACTTTGCGATTTCGAATTTAAAAATTGCTTTCGACACTTGAAATACTATTAATTCAAATCAAATGCAATGGAAAAAGTGTAATCGACTATCAAAAAGAGGAAGACTCTTTTCTTTGACTGAAAACGACACTTGCAACACTTTCAAATCAAAAGACAACAGTTCGATTAAGCTACTGTTTGCAAAGGAGAACTGTAAATGGCGAAAAATACATAAAAACATTCACAATTCTTTATCAATGGAGGCTGAATAATGCAAAGGAAGGGAGTTTCAATAGTGATATACTGATCACAGATAGCAAAAATACTGAATAAAGCTAAAGACAATGAAGAGAAAACCAAAATATTGAGGCAGAAACAGTCTTACCTGATCATCACACTTGTAACACAGGGAAATAGGGATGCACCTCACATATAGCACACGAGAGGTGCAATGCATCCAGAATGCCAATGAGAGACAATGCGATGGTCTAGGGATGAGAATGAGCTTGGTTGTTTCTCATAGTTTACAGCTAAGTTCAGGGGTTTAGGCTGAGCTAATGATAGACAGTAAACACAAAGTACAGGGGCTGATCTAATGAGGTTACTTGAGCTACCACTAGGGCTCTTAGGATGTTTGCAAGTTAGTTGTTCAGTTCATAAACAAACCCTGAGATGGACTGAAGCAACGTTGATCTACTTTGCATTTGCATAGCAAAAGCAGTTCGAAGGCTAGTTGGATTAACTTCAGGCTCCGTCTGTAGTTTATAAAGCAAACAAATAAAAACAAGCAAACAAGCTATTCACTCCCCAGCGGAGTCACCATTTTTGTTATCGAGAAAACTAGTGTCCATTCAGAGCTGCTAGTCCCACTAAGACGGGTAGCTATCTTAGAGAAAAACAATTTAAATTCACTTGTGTTTTCCTTTATGAGAGATAGATGAGAGAGAAGCAGAGAGTACCAACCTCAATCTTTTTCTTGGCTCCTTACTCGTTTCCTCCCTCCTTTGATAGAAATTTTCCACTCCTTCCTTACTTTTTCCTCTTCAAAGAACACCTGTAGAGTCAAAGCAGCATAATACCATCAAAGCATAGAGATCTATAACCATAAATAATATAGGATCAGATGTATATTAACCATACAAATTCATATATCAATACAAGATTCAGAGATATACAAGAATATTAAGGACAACTCAAATAGCTTTATTGATAGAAGTAGTAGAAGAGAGGATTACAACCCATTGGTCTAACCCAGTGCCATCCTCCCAGCATGAAAGCCCTCTTCACCTCATGAAAAGCTTAGATCAGCCAACAATACAATGTTGCATAGAGAAACCAACAACACTTCCTTACAAAATAAAAAATTCTAGCCTCTGGATCTCTAGGATGAGGGATCCATATATAGATGTTTGTAGGTGGGAGAGTCATCTTTTGGGATTTTGATTAGTGTCATTTCTCTGATATTTCTTAGTTCCACTTGGAGATTTCATGATATCTTACTCATCCCTGGGCGAATTCAGAGAGGCAAGTGTCAAATCGGCAGTTTCTAGAGGATTCTCTGGGTTTCCACCTAGCCAACTACCTCTGCCATTTGTCTACTCTCGCTCATCACACCCTACAGAAGGGCTTTCGAATATGCATCACACTTTTTTCATGTAGTAGGTGAGATGCATTGCACCCTTAGCACTGACCAGTATGTATGGTCTAGTTTTGACCAGTTCTGAGTAGTTTTTCAGGGAGAACTTCTGGGAGATGATGTAATCAACTGACCTTGTTCCTTTAGGGTATGAAATAAAACTTTTAGGGGCTTAGAAGCCCTTAGTTTATGGACATATGAGATTGGGGTTGCAGTGCCGAAATATTTCTATAACACTTCACAAGTGAAATATCTTTAGATGACATTAAGAAGGTCGTTGTAGGGTTCAAGCATGTATTATCTTGGCACAATATCTCCATAGTAATTGCTTATATACTTTGGATTTAGGAAATATTTATAGTTGACTATGAATAGAGGCATGCCCTTGAACCACTATTCTCCTTGTAGAGAAATATCTGTAGCAGCTGAAATGGTGACATCTAACACTGGAAAACTCAACTCTCTAATCTTAACATCTACCCTAGTGAAATTCAAGGCAAACTCTTTGGTGAGATCTACACTATAACCCTGGATCTTCCCACAAAACTTGATGCAGCCAGTTTGTTCAAATGCAACTCTAATTGTTGGGTCTGAGTTTATCATACCAATATATTGAGGCTCAAACCTGACTATGTCTCCTCCTTTGTGCTTCTTTATGTATGGAGTTATCATGACTTCACAATGGAGATGAATTCTAGGGGTTTTCAATGCAATTTAAATGTTTTCCAATTAGCACAACAATAGTGTAAGAACTAAGGAATTAGGTCTTTAGATGAGGGATTTATGGAAATTTAAAATGAAGATCCCTATATTAGCATACTCATACATCAAAACACATTTCTCAGGCCCAAAGTAGCATCTTGTTGTTTTTTTTCTACACTGGAAAATTAAAAACACAAGTGCAACAAAAATTCATAGTGCATGGGGGGAAAAAGTTTCTTGATCATTCAATGAGGGAAGCAAAAATAAAATGTGAAGCCCCAAACCACTTAAATGGAATGTCAAGCTTGATAATATGGGTGGAAAACATTTTTTTGAATGTTTGATATAGGAAACAACATAAAGCACAACAAGTGAATGAAAGTGCAACGTATTCTCTAGGCATAGGAAAGAAAATAGAACGAGATAAGAGTTTGATATTTGCAATGTCATCTGTGTGTTTTCTTCGAATAGTAAGAAAAAATTAGATGACATGCAAGACAAATCACCCAGGTAAATGATAAATTGGAATGTGTAAGTGGCGATAACCCTTTGTCTTAAAGAAACACAATGATTGTCTCTGAGCCCAGTGCCTTCCCTGCAGAATTAGTCCAACATACTTCATATGATATCCAGGAATATTTTGATGTAACAAATGATGGATCCTTGGTATTTTAGATGCTAAATTTTTTTTTGAACTCCCAAGGTGACCAAACCTGACTTTCAAATATAATCATTGTGATTTGGAGCCTTAATCATGAAAGTGAAGAAACTGAAAGAAGTATAGTGCATGTCTCATAACCGTTGTACTAGTGGTGATGTCATGGAACAATATGGTTTGAAAACCTAACTGACTATTCTGAACCCACTAATTTGTGCCAATGATGAGAAGGAAAGATCACTATGGCCTCACTCATGATCTTGTATGAGACATCGACCCTAGACTTGACTAAATATTTAGGAAATCCATAACTATATTTGCATCATCTTTTACACTCTAAAATAATTACATGAATAATAAAATACTTCATTATTTAATAAGGCCAAAATCTTGATCTCTAAGAGAGCATAGAAAAACCTTTACACATTTATCAAAATAAATTTAAAAGACAAAACTTGTTTTTTACTACTATAATATAGGACACTAACATAAGGAAGGTCTGACATGTAATCCATGGAGATGGATTCTTAGGCTTGGCTAGGAGTAGGCAAGGGAGTATACAAGCCTTGATTCTTGATTGTAGGTTTGGAAATTGCGCAAGTAGTGCGGTATCTGATGCAATTACCAACATCTTGTCGAAGGTTCAGTCAATAAAAATACCTCTGCAACATTGCCATTGTCTTCTCTACCCCAAAATGTCTAGCGACCCGACTATAATGTTCCTCCCAAATAATCTTGGCATGCTCTCTTGAAGGAACACAATGGTGTCCCAGGTGGCATAAAAATGTGTCATATAGGTGAAAGTATGGAACTTTCTTACCTTCTAGGAGCATATGGTATGTGGTGCCGAATTCTGGATCATGCTTGTAAAGATGAGTCCATTCTAAAGTCTCATGCCCACAATATTTGAGCACAGTGGTCAAAACTATGACCACCGGTCGATTGAGGTAGTCCGTAACATTATTGGTGTTTCCCTTCTTGTACTCGATGTTCAAATGGAAATTTTGCAGGTATGTAGACCATTTTTTATGGAAATCATTCTGCAACTTTTCTTATGTTTGTATGAATTGCAGGGGTTGGTGGTATGTGTGGATGACTATTTCCTTCTCCATAATGTAATGCTTTCATTGTTTGTAGGAATGCACAATGTAATACATCTCTTTATAATAGGTGGGATACTTTCAAACAATGTTTGAAAGTGTCTCACTATGATATGCCACTGAGTGCCTCTGTTGAGTAAGAATTTCCCAAATAGCATATTCAAAGGCATTTGTCTCAATCTCAAATGGTTGTTGTAGGTATCGTAATTTGAGCACTGGTGTAGACAATGCTTCAACTTGAAGAACATATTTTGTTGGGATTCATACCTGAACAAATTTTCTTTCACTTCGCATTTAGTGACTTGACTAAAAGGCCAAGTGATATGAGAGAAACCCAACACAAACCTGTGGTAGAAATTTGCAAGACCCAAAAAGATGTGTAGCTTTATTAAAGTGGTTAGAGATGGATAATATTGAATAACTTGTATCTTATCTAGGTCCATGTGGACACCCCGGTCATCAATGATGTACCTCATTTATTGAACCCAGGTCATACCAAAAGTGCATTTCTCCAAATTGGCACACAACTTGTGTTGTCATACGGTTTGGAGGACTTGCCGAATATGGTGTAGGTTCACTTTCAAACTCTTTCTAAAGATCAAGATGTCATCCAAATACACTACCATGAATGACTTGGTGAAGGGATGCAAGATGCCTTCCATTAACCTCTTGAAGATTGTGGGGGAATTTGTCAACCCGAAACGCATAACTAGCCATTCGAAAAGGCCATCCTTGGATTTGAAGGCATTTTTCACACATAAAAGGGTTCGATTGGCACCTGGTGATAGCCGTACATTAAATTAATATTTCTGAAATATTTGGCCCCCTTGATCTAGTCGAGAAGGTCATCAATCCATTGGATTGGATACCTATAACTGGTAGTGATCTTATTTAGTGTTCAATAAACAATACAGTCTTTCCACATTCCATATTTCCTTTGTACCAACATGATTAGCCGCCCACAGAGTGATCAATTTGGCCATATGTGCCCTTTTTTCAATAACTCATGAATCTACCTCTTAATTTCATTGTTCTCTAGAACTGAGCATCAGTAGATCAGTCCATTAGGTAGCAACATGCGTGGGGTCAGATCAATGGAGTGCTTGACCTAGTAATGCAGGGGTACCCCCATGGGTGAGGTGAAGATGTCCCTGTAATCCTCCATGACCTTGTCCATCTGCTACTCCCATGTAGAGGAGCCTTTTTTAGAGGTTGTGGATGTGGCCATAATATTATTCTTGTTGTGAGGGTGAAGCATAAGGAAGAAAAATTTCCAAGTCATGGAAATGATCTTACTGCATTGCTTCATAGAGATCAAAGAGATGGAAGTAGGCGGTGCTACCTTCGGTATCCTGTATAAATTATCTCCCAAAGAGATAATAAAAGTGTGAGGCTTAGACTCATACACACCATGATGCTTCCACAAGTATCGTTGGCCTAATAATACATCACAAACTTCAAGAGTAGAACCATCACACAATACCTTATCTATGAAGGGCTTGATGCTGAAGGGATGGAAGCATTATTGGCTGATGCAGAGATCTCGTGCTTGGTGAAGCCACCCAATGGTGTATGGATGTGGGTGTGTTGTGGTTGTTAGAAACAACTCCTTCATGACCTCTGCTAAAATGAGGCTCTTTTGGCTTCCACTATCAATAATCAACTATAGTGGAGAACCCTTCACTCACATTTGTGAGTGGAAGAGTCGTTCCCCCTCCTTTGGATCTTCGGGCTCAATGTTCTAGATCTTGGTGGTGGAAATGGTGGCAGTGGGCTCCACATCAATAATATTCTTCCCTTTTTCATTCCCCTTGTCAGGCTATGAATAAAGGTTGAAACATGTGTTTGATTTAGAAGCCTTCAACTTAGCCACAAGTGACTGCTTGGATTGACACTCTAAGTGGGGTTCTTATGGAACTCACACCTTTTCCTTGTGTCCTTCTTTGTATTAGTGGTGTTGTTATTTGCTTGCGGCTTCGGCGCGTTTTAACATGTTACCTTGCCTTAACTTTATCCTTTGTTCTATGGTTTGGGGGTGCCTTTCCCTTTCTTCAGATTCACAGATCTAAAGTATCGATTATTTTGTTTAAATTTATTCTCGATATTGAAAAGTATCGATAGCTGGTGCCAAGCAAGGAGATGTTTAGGAACTCTATATTGTCCTGGGTGTACTTGTGGAGATAGTCACATTGCTTGAGTACCAAATTCCGCAAATAATCCTTGATACCTAACTTTGTGCAAAGGGTATGAAAAATATTTGTGAACTCTGGCATGTCTTGGTCCCTTCCCTGTCATGGCGTGGTCCACTTTATGTGTTTATCTTCATAGCTCCTGGAAGGGTAATATTGTTCCTTGATGGTGTCTCAAAAATAATTCCAAGTGGGTGTGGCTGAAAATAGTGAGGGTTGCCTCTTGTCCTTGTGTTCATAGTAGGTTTCCCACCAGTCCTTGACATGGGCGGATGACTTTAAGGAGTGAAAAAGTATTTTTTTTCCTGATTGGAAAAGTCATAAACCAAAAAATATCCTTCCAATAGATTTAACCATCTATCTATGACATCTACATCTATATGGACTTCAAATATGGGATTTTCATAGTTGACTTGTACCTTAAAGGGAGTGGCATCTTCGGAGTGGTTGTTGGATGAAGATGCAACACCTGTGGGTAGTCGTCGAAGGATATGGGAAACATTATCCATCATCATGTTCCTTTGTCGCATAAGGGCTTCCTTGAGCAATAATTTGAAAGGATATCCCACTCATTCCCCTTTAATTTCTTCCACCATGGGAGGTCGTCGAGGTTTGCGAGGATGGCCTTGAAAAGGTTCAACCAATTCAAGCCCTAACTCCCTATACCTTGGCCTCATTGGGGACATGCAAAGAAAAATAAAGAAAATAGAAGACCGCTTTGATACCATTGATCCAGACTTATGCAGGAATGCAAAATATATATATATATATAAATATAAACATAGCAATGTAATAGAAATAAATATTCATTTCATTAATATCAAAGAACTAAAATATGCTTATAAGAAGAATGGAAATAAACTATCTCGGGTGATGGTAGCTTATCTCTAAGAAGAGATGTTGTTGTTACATGCCTCTAAATTGTGTTGCAATGAGGTTCAAGGGCCTTTTAATTATCGAACAACAAAGGGAAACCATAAACAATGAAAAACCTAAACCTAGACGATGGAACGACAAGAGTTTGTGGGCCTCGTTGGGCTTAGTTAGGCAGCGAACTTCCTAGAGTCATAACTTGGTTATATGATCTTCGTTTGGCATGTACGATACCTTGTTAGAAATATCTATCCAACTAATACAATATTTGTGGTAGCCCCAACAATGGGCCTGCTGCAGTCCTCAAAAATATGTCGTTTACAAGGTCAAAAAAACTCTAGAAGTTCAAGACCCAAAAATTTACTAAAAATAGTAAATGACAATATAATCAAGGAAACTGATGAAATTGATTAGAGGTCTTGGTGGAATAGGTGGGTGGTGGAGAATATGCACCTGAATCATTCCTTCCCCCTTAGGAAGTAATGGTCCCATTTCTTATAGAGCCTCCATGAGGTGAGGAAATTTCTGTTGAACCTGGTCCATGGTCAATCATTTGCCGTGGTAAAGGAGTTGGACTGCTTTGACAACTCGATATAGATGTATCCTATGATGGTGAGTTTTATTGATCTGTTTTTCCATGATCCTTTCAGTTGTTTCCTGTTCAATACATCTTGGGTTCATCTCTATTGGTGTCAACTGCTCAACAATGTCTGATGTGTCTCGCAATGAGGGAAAGTATGGTTGTAGCTACTCCACAATGAATACTCGGTGCAGGTGAAGGAACAGTGGTATACTAAGCTCGAAATCATTGTCCCCTATAACCTTAGTGATGGTGTAAGGCCCATAATGGAGCAGGAGAATCTTGCGATGTAACCCAACGAGGTGCTCCTTCTGCAAATGTAACCAAACTTTGTCACTCATATGGAACTTCTATGGTACCTGGTTCCGATCATGACATTGCTTATACTTAGAATTTTCTCTCTCCAATATTTCATGGACCTGCTAGAGGATGTGTTGAAAGCACTCATTGAAGTTGTTATCCTTGTGAGCTTTAGACTGGACATGATTCGAATATGCCTGAGTAGCTGCAAATGGTATGGCAACACCAATGGGACATAGTGGCTGGAACCAAAATACCACCTAAAAGGGGCTATGTCCAGTTGACTTGTGGAGAGATCTGTTGGAGTTGTGTTGGACATAGGGAAGGATATCATCCCATGTATGTGGTTGCTTCGAGTTATACATATGCAAGATGTGCACGACCATTCTGTTGATGACCTTTTCTTGGCCATCAGTTTGGGGGTGGAAGGTCAAGTACTTAGTGAGCTTAATATCCAACGCCGACCAGAGGCTTGTCCAAAATGCACTTAGGAACCATATGTCCTGATTTGAGATAATGGAATGTGGGATCCCAAATTGTGCCCATAGTTATTCAAAGAAGAGTTTGGTAGTGGCTTTTTTTGTGATACTTTTCTTGTAGGGCACCAGAATAGCAATCTTAGAGAATTTGTCGATGGCCATGAAAGCATAGTGATTTCTGTGCTTGGTAGAATGAAGGCCCAACCTATAATCAATGGAGATGGATTCCCAAGGTTGAATAGGAGTAGGAAAGGTAGTATATAGGCCTTTCTTCTTGATTGTAGGGTTTGAAAAGGCATTAGTATCACATGATTTGATGTACTTCCAAACATCATGTCAAAGGTTTGAACAATAAAACTACCTCTGCAATACTGTCATTATCTTCTCTACCCCAAAATTTCTAGCTACCTAACTGTAATGCGCCTACAAAATAATCTTGGAATGCTCAATTGAAGGAACAAATAGGTGTCCCATGTGGCATAATAGTATGTACTTGAGGTGAAAGTATGCAACTTTCTTACCTTTCAAGAACATCTCGTATGTGGTGTCGAATTTTGGATCACTCTTGTAAAGATGTGGCCATTCCAAAGTCTCGTGTCCATAAGAGTCAAGCATAGTGGTCAACACTATGACCAATGACCGACAGAGGTAATATACAACATTATTTGTGCTACCCTTCTTATACTTGATTTTCAAATGGAATTGTTGCAGGTATGTGGACCATTTCTGATGGTGATCGTTCTATAACTTGTGTTTCTATAACTATAGGTGTAGGTGTTCTGTGTGGATGATTGTTTCCTTCCCCATAACATAATTCTTCCATTTTTGACAAGCCTACACATTTAGAATACATCTCTTAATCATAGGTGGGATACTTTTAGATTGTTTCTGAAAGTGTCCCACTATAATATGCCACTGGGTGCCCGTGTTGAGTAAAAATTTCCTCGATAGCATAATAGAGGCATATATCTCAATCTTAAATGGTTGTTCCAAGTCTGGTATTTGAGCACTAGTATAGATCAAAGGTGATGCTTAAACTTGGAAAGCTCCTTCTGTTGGGATTCAGACCAAAAGAACTTTTCTTTTTCTCTACCCTTGGTGACTTAACTCAAAGGTCAAGTGATATAAGAGAAACCCAACACAAACATGTGGTAGAAATTGGCAAGACCCATAAATTTGTGTAGCTCTGTTAGAGTGGTTGGGTTTGGCCAATCTTGAATAACTTGTTTCTTGGTTGGGTTCACATGCACATGCTTCTCATTAATTATGTATCCCAAATATTGAACCTAGGTGATACCAAAAGTTCATTTCTCAAAATTGGTACACAACTTGTGTTGTTGTAGGGTTTGGAGGACCTACCAAATATGGTGTAGGTGCTCTTCCTAAATCTTGTTAAATATCAAGATGTCGTCCAAATACACTACCATGAATGAATTGGTGAAGGGATGCAAGATGTAATCCATCAACCTCATGAAGGTTGTGGGGGCATTCCTCAACCCAAAAGGCATGACCAACCATTCGAAATGGACCTCCTTGAATTTGAAGACAATCTTCCACACATCAGAGTGTTTGAGTGTCACATATTGATAATCAGAATTCAAATCAATCTTGCTGAAATATTTGGCCCCCTTGAGCTGATACAAAACATCATCACTCTATGGGATTGGATATCTATTTTGGATAGTGGTCTTATTCAATACTCGATATTCAATACAAAGTCTCTAGGTGTCATCTTTGTTCTGTACCAACACGTTTGGTATCCCACAAGGTGATTAACTGGGCCTGATGTTCCTTTTCTATAACGAATCCTGAATCTACCTCTTATTTCATCGTTCTCAAATATGGAGCATCGATAGATAATTATTTTAGGTAGCGGGGTGGCCAGGGTCATACCGATGGATTTCTTGACCTAATAGTGTAGGAATACCCCTGTGGGTGAGGCGAAGATGTCCTTGTACTCGTCCAGAAGCTTTTCCATCTATTGTTGTCATGTGGATGAGTGTTGTTTGGAGGCTACATATGTGGCCACAATATTCTTCTTTCCCTGAGGGCAATGTTGGGTGCAACCCAATTTGGCTAGATTTTGGGAAAGGAGGCTGAATTTTGGGGATAAAATGCACATTACAAAATGTGAAGTGGACCACACAACAGAGTAGTAGAGCACAAGTAAGACCACACAACAAAGTCACCACACAGCATAGGGGCTTAACGACGAAGCCCCTCCCTTTTTGTAAAATTAATAAAATATTGTAAAAATTGGTTAGTTTTGGACCATAGTCCCTTGTATTTTGGAAACCATGGTATCGGGTCCATGGTAATGTAGTTATGTAATCATCGATGTAATATTATATATAGGAATAAATAATAAATAATAGGACAAGTATTGGTCGAAATATATGTTTATAGTTGTATGTTGTTGATCTATACTTTAGAGAAAGGGGAAAGGCTCCGTAGTTGAGTGCGCAGAGGCCTGGTTTTGTAGCTTAGTACACAGACCATCTGCATCTTAGTGCGCAGACAACCTGTAGCTTTGTGCATAGGAAAGAACTATTTTTTGTACAAATTCTATATTATAAGCAATAGTTCTTATGGATGTAGTCCCACATTGGGATGAACCATGGTAAAATTTGTGTCTTCATGTGTTGTTTTTCTTATTATCTGCACTTTATTTAAGTACTATGAAGTTTATGGATGTTTATGTTATGTTTAAGTGATGAATTCAATTCTATGAAATAAGATATAACTATAAAGTATTTGATGTATGTGAAGTAGTTTTTATGTATTAAATCATAATGAAAATATAAAAGTGTCACATCGCAGCATCCCTCGGGCTGTAGAAACCTGGTTCTGCAACCTTCCATAATCACTTTGGGTGAGACTGTGATCTGCTTGCAAGTCATTACCACGAGGGCTAATGATTGAGGGTATTTTTGGTGTGCAGTAAACTTTGAACCTATGCCAACCCAACCTAAGCCAACAAATGGTTCTATTGCTAGAACTGAGATCTATTGAGGTATGTTTATGTGGAATCCATTGAAGAAATAAATTCAATATTGGGTAGAAGAGAAGGAACGAGAATTTTCATAACAAGAAAATAGAATCCCTCATATGTCAACTAGGAGTGGTTGGAGAAGTATATTTTCAAAGATCAATACTAAATATTCTCTGGCTCATTCCATGTGGAGGTATACGAGTGGATATTAAGGTTGAATGAGAGAAAATAATGCTTCAAAGGAGACGAACCTGAGGAGTGGAATCCTGAATTAATACAACCACTCAAGAACATCGATAATAGGATCTCAAGAGCCATTGATTTCTAGAATGATAACATCTTAGGAGGGTTCATTACTAAGTTTTTGGTAGACTCGATTGTGTCCTACAACAGAGTAGACTAAAATTTTTTAAAGGAACACAAGATAAGTTCTTAAAATATTTGAACCTTTGGATTAAGATGCTTTTATGTGAAAAGGGGATTTTATGAATGAAATCATATTATTAGTTACTTATGTTTAGAAGATCCAAAGAAGAGACTCGAAGAATGCGAAGTGGAAAAAGATATAGAATAGAGACTAGAAAGAGATCTTATGGCCAAGATCCAAAGACTTTTATAGAAGCTGACTATAGCCCTCTTTTAAGTGAGTCTGGAAATGAAGAAAATTGTTATGAGAAACCTAAAGTAACCTCGTAGTATTCACCCTTCCAACCTAAAAGTTCACCGAATCTAGAATCAAGTAATAATCAGTGTATTTTTGGCTTTCCCTACCCCCTACCCTTCCTACCCCCCTACCACTCATCCCTCTACCCTTACGAATCCCCCTCCCCTCTCTCTCCTCCCCTCCCCCTCCCCCTCCCCCACCATGAAGAAATATGGTCAATGTTATTAAGTTGCCTGTTTTTGAAGTGACTGGATCAGAGGATCTAGAGAAATTTTGGTTTTGATGTGGAGCAGTATGGACATCGAAGCAGGTCCATGATGAAAATATGAAGAAAGAACGACTTGTTATAACATTTTGGGATAGATAACTGACATGGTACATGAAGTATTCAAGAAATAAGAATAAACCATTTGCAGATATTAATGCAATGTTGGTAAAAGAATTCAAGAAGTTGAAGTCTGAGTCGTAGTGCATCACAAAGCTAAAAGAAATCAAACAAAATCCTACTGAGTCTATTTGGGAATTTGATCAAAGATTGAAGATACTATTGGATCAAGTGAGCTTCGAAATAGCTCCGCAAAAACATAAAGAGTGGTTTATATCTGTGCTACTTCCACATATAAGATTGCCTTTGTTGCAAAAGAAAATAGAAACTCAAGTCAAAGCCTTAGACCTTGTGATGAATTAGAAGCTTCACCGATAGGGGATACTAATGAAGGTATGTAGTAGATCTAGAGTCAGTTAGGAAATTTAACTCTACAGATACAAGATATGAAGAAAAGTAAAGAATTTTGAGAAGCATTATGGTGTACAAAGCATTAAGGAGAAGGCCATTCTAAGGAAAAATGTCCTCTCTTCAGAAACTACATGGCTAGTGGAGCACTAAATCCTTTGAATCCTGGATCTAGCTTATGGTGTAAGGTATGTAAAACTAGGGGAGAACATCAAGTTGAATACTATTATCCATTGTAAAAAAGTATGTGTAGACTCCAAGGAACCTATATTTCAAGTTTTGCAAATTAGTGGGACATGATGAAAACAATTCTCGAGCTTATGAACTAATGATGGATCGAAGTGATGATGCATATACGATGCACAATGAAGAACCTAGACATGATGAACATGGATAGCACAATGGTCGAGGTGGTTATTGACGTCGAGGTTGAGGTACTAGTGTTGGCTTATATGGGCTTGACCCAGGTTCGGAAGAATTATTTAGCCAAATAAATCCCGCAGCTACCGGCCCTTTCGGCGATAGCCCACGGAGCACAGACTGAGGTCTCACCCGAGGTAGCAGGGGAGGGTGTTGGAACCAGGTTTCTACACCCTAGGGATGTCTTGGATGTCGTTTGGGGCTCATGCGCTATTCTGCAGCCTTGCGCTACGCTAGATCCATGCAGATTGAAATACCTTTATCGCATTTATTACAGATTGAATCACTTATTACTGGTTTGATATAGTTAAAATAGTATTTAAGAAAACATTCATTACTTTTGGTTACTTCACGCATCAAGATCAATCTAGTTCACATGAATTCAACCGTAGCAAATGCAGAAATCATAACAGTACGTTTATCATAAAAGAGTACAATCGCAAGAAACAAAAAATTCAGAAGAAACTTATCTTTCTTATCAATCTTCCACAATACATCCAGATCCACCCTACGCACTCAGCTGCAGGGGTCTGTGCACATGGTTGTATACTTTTCAGGCCTCTACACATGTAGTTGCGGTGCCTCTACCTTCTAACCTACTCCCTCGGCTCAAACTTACAACTGCTCTCAGACTATTCACCCATTACATCATAGAATCAAAAATCCAAAAACTGAAATCTCCTTCCCTCATAGAGCCTCGCTTTATTTATACTTTCCCTTGGCCCGCGATCCCCCCACAGGCTGACTCTATTACTATTTCTTTACAACATTTTTGAGTGGACTACCCTTTGACTCGACCTCCTATAGCTTGCGCTCTGCGCTTTTTGTGGAGTCTTTTACCCTAATATTACCCAAAATTCCAGGCTTCGCACCCCGTATTCGTTCCGCAGGGCTTTTGCTACCCAAGAACTAGTCAAGGTGGTGGAGGTGGTCGAGGACGAAGACATATAATTTGCTATAATTGTGGCCAGGTAGGACACTTTGAGAGAGACTGTTAGAATCCTACCACGACATGTAAGTATTGTAATTCTTTTGATCATGTAATTGAAGAGTGTCTGGTACTTATAGAAAAAAATCAAGAAAAGAGAACCACCAACTGACACAAAACATCCAAATAATGACTATGGAACCAAGGACTGATGAAACTCGCATAGATATTATAACAAGAAGTGGAGCTGTGATTGGGGATGATAAAGCAGATGGGAAGAAGGAAGTCAAAGCTACATGGGTAAGAAAAACTACTAAAAATTCCTTGTGTTTGATATTCAAAGGGACAAATAAGTCTTTATGGAAGTGAATCAATTCTTTATGGATGCAAGAGCTTCAACATCTAGCACATAGAAGAATTATAATAATAGCCATGATCTATCATCGTCGACACAAGGCCAAGTTCTGACAATACAGGAACAAGATGCAGCATATCAGGTAGATACTCTAAAATATTTTCTTCAAACTTGTATGAAATTGTTGCAAGATCAAAGAGGTGTAGAATGACTTTAGGAATTGATAAATTCTTGCACATATAAAGGAGTATTGTAGAGTGAGATGCATGAATTTAACAATTTATATGAAAATAGAGAACTGGAAAATAAAAGAGGCTTAGTGCACAAATAGGAGAATATGACATGGACCAAGCTATTTTAGATTAGGGATATGAAGCTAATGTCTTGACAAAGAAAACATGAGAATTAATTGGTAAACCAAGGTTGCAATGGTCACCTATTCAACTAAGAATGGCAAACCAACAAGAGATTGTTCCTCTAGGAAGATTAGGAGACATTACAATAGACATTTAAGGGGTGTGCACTATTACTGATTTTGAAGTGATAGAAATTGTGGATGACAATCCCCTATCTTGCACTATTTGGATTGGATTGGGAATTTTCTAACATGGAGATAATCAACTTAAAGAAGAGGCAAATGATATTTGAAGGCAACAATATGAGAGTCATTATTCCATTAGATCCATGAGAAGGAGCAAGGTATGTTGAATCATTTAAAGAAGAGTACAAAGCAGCATACATAGACAACATTTATCAGATAACAACCAAAGAAGAAGAATGGATTAATCCCATTATAGATGGAAAATTGGGTTGGGAACAAGAGAGTTCCTACACTTTAGATTCATAAGAATAATTGGAAAATTGACAAAACAAGTTACATGAAGTGTCTACAAGGCAATGTGCAAAAATTACTAAATTAGTTCGATGTATGACAACTCAGGTATGTGACTTAACTTTTATGATGGTTTGGGTAATATAAATAATTTTCTTGAAGAATATGAAGAACATGTACTAGAGTGTCAAATATTGTTAGCTTTCAATCTAGCATTAAGAGCTACTCCTACTAGATGGTGGGGTACACATAAGAAGAATATAAGAACTTGGCAGGAATGTCAAAGGTTGATATGGATAAGTTTTGGCCAGGTCGAAACATAATTGGCAAATAAATATGATGGTCAAATTGACCCTCAAGATAACATCCATATTTGTATAACAGCACGGAAGGAGACTCTACAAGAAGAATGGATGCATGGGTCATCCATACATTGGAGACAATTCGTCAAAACTAGTATTTGGAAACATAATTTCGACATGGTATTGCGAGCTGGGGAAAGATGGTTGATGGGTTTATATTGATATTTAGCTTCGGATATGATTGCCCATATATAGATTCAACCCTTTAGATAGTTAACAAGAATATTTTTTGAGAATGAAATTCCACTCACTTGGCAACCTAATTGGGTTGTACAGCTACATAATGTATTGGAATGCTTCAACATCACTACAGAAGAAGATGAAGACCCTCGCAATATTGACATAGTAGAATTTCAAGGCTAACGTGAAGTGAATGGACTTGAATTAGAAATTCCTGATATAACAAATCCATTAAATACAATGAAGGTGAGAAGATGAGATAAAGTGTAATACGATAGGAGCCTACTGGGATGAAGAAATAGTCAGCAAGGTGATAGATCTTTTGCATCAATACTAGGAGTTATTCCCCACTAAGTTCTTAGGTATGAAGGGCATAGTAGGAGACTTGGGAGTTATGAAGATTCCTTTAAATCCTGATGCAAAGCCTATTAGGAAAAGACCCTACAAATTTAATCTAAAATATAAGGAGAAATTAAAAGAAGAGTTAGATAAAATGATAGCAGCAAGGATCATTGAACCTGTCAAGGAATCAGAGTCGATAAGTCCCATGGTGGTTTAGGAAACTAAATGATGCATGTGTGCATGATCGCTTCCCTACATCCTTTATAGATGAAGTGTTGGATAAAGTAGGTGGATAGGAGGCCTACTCATTCTCAAATGGATTTTCAAGATACCATCAAATTAGAATTGCACTAGAAGATTGACATAAGGCTACCTTCGCTACAAAATGGAGATCATATCAATATACAGTGATGCTTGTTGGACTAAAGAATGCCGCTGCCATATTTTTAAGAGTGGTGGTTGCAAATTTCAAAGAATATATTCACAAGTTCTTAGAAGTATACTTTGATGATTGCACAGTATTTGGGTTATTGAAGAAATATGTTGCAAGCTTAAGACAGATGCTCGACACATGTAGATAGTATCATATTTCTTTGAATATTAAAAAGTTCATATTCTATGTACCTTTTAGTATAGTCCAAGGACATATTGTTTGCAAGTAAGGATTGATGGTGGATCCTGCAAACATTGTTATTATTGTGAATTTACCTCTACCAAAAATAGTGAGATAGCTTCGCACCACTTTGGGACATATATGATATTACAGAAAATTTATCAAATGATGTGCATAGATTACTGCGCCTATGGAAAAAATACTAAAGAATGATGTTACTTTCCTATGGAATGAAGAATGTCAAAAGAGCCTCAACACACTAAAAGAAAAGATGATAATTGCTCCTATACTAGTATTTCTAGATTGGAAGAAGGAATTTCATGTTCATGTGGATGCTTCATGCATAGATTTAGGAGTCACGTTGGCACAACATGGTGTAGGAGAAGTTGATCACCATATAGATTTTGCAAGTAGGAAATTGTCTAAAGCATAAAATAAATATACAACTACAGAAAGAGAAGGACTAGCTATGGTATATGCTTTGTAGAAATTCAGAAATTATTTGCTAGGAACACATTTTAAGATGTTCACAGACCACTTTGCACTAAAGTACCTGGTCAATAAGCATGTTTATGAGGAAAAAATTGCAAATGGCTATTATTATTTCATGAGTATGATTTTGAAGTTGTTGTTAAGCTAGGAAGACTAAATGATGGACCTGATCATTATTCAAGTTTAGATAAAGGAGAATAACCAATGAATATAGAGGATAACCTTCCTGATGTGAAGTTGCAATTAGGGTAATAGATGATCACTTTGTTGATATTATTCAGTTCTTAACCACAGGGATGGCTCCTTTAGAATAAATTACGCAACAGAAGAAAGCATTGGTGGTTAAGGTAGAAGACTTTTCACTAATAGAAAGACATTTGTATAAAATGCGAGTAGATGAAATACTGCGCAAGTATGTTCTTGAGCACAAAAGACAGATAATTTTAACATATTCTCATAGTGGTGCAGTTAGTGGACATTATGCAGGAAAAGCTGCTATGTAGAAAATTTTAAGAGCAAGACTATGGTGGCCTACACTACACAAATATGCAAAGGAGTATTGTTGATCTTGTGATATTTGTTAAAGAACATGAAAATTTTCAAGGAGATATGAGAAGCCACTAGTTCCAGGAGTAACTTTGAAAGCTTTTAAAAAATGGGCTATTTCTTTTGTCAAACCTATTAATTCATCAGGGAAAAGGACTGGTGAGAGGTATATAATCACAGCAATTGATTATTTAACAAGGTGGGGCGAAGCACAACCAGTGAAGGATTGTAGTGTAGAAACTACTGTGAAGCTCATCTTTGAATACATATTGTCCAGACATGGGTGCCCAAAGATATTGATGAGTGACCAAGGGTCACATTTCTTGAATAAGAACATTGAATCATTAACTGAGGAATTTCAAGTTTACCACCAAAAAATCACTCCTTATCATCCTCAAGAAAATGGAACTATGGAGGCATCCAATAAAATTTTGGATAATGCACTGAAATAGTATTTAATGTGAGTAGGGATGATTGGGATCTTAGAATTCCAACAATATTATGGGCTTATAGGACTACATGGAAAAAGTTGATAGGTCATACACCCTTTGGGTTGGTTTATGGGCAAGAAGTAGTGATACACCAACAACATCACCAGTTGAATCACCTATAGCAGCAACACCCTTAGTAGCCGCACCACCACCACAGAAGTCGCGGACATCACCGAGGTAGATGCAACCTAAGGAAGTAAGAATCAAGAAAAGTAGGACAAGAAGCATTCAAAACATGTGAAGCATTAGAAGAAACCTTAGTAGGTCGAAATTGAAGAATAAGTGGAGGAAATTCACGCAGAGGAAGGTGGTTCATCTCACCTCTACCCTCATATATCCCGCCAAGGAAGCCAAACGTCAAACCAGCAAGGGATGCCAAAGATGTGAAGTATGGGACATTCACACCACTATTATCAGAGGATGTGTCATTTGTAGGAGATATTTTACGAAATATTCTACAGCTAAGGTTTACAGACAACAATTTTAATGACCGAACGAAGTACCCATAGTTTGCATCGGACTGGTACATGCAACAAGATCACTACCTAAACAACTCAGTGATCAGGTTAGAACCAGAACGGTTGGAAAATGCTTTGGTGCAGTCAAAGCTACTCAACATGTTGAATTTGCTACACTTCAGCAAGATTTTAGTGAACACAACATGTGTGCGCAAATTATTAGTGTTAATTCATGACATACACCTGTGGATGGGGGACAAAATCTCGATAAACCAAATGGTGATCTGGAGAATCACAAAGCTACCATACCAAGGGCGAATCTCCGTAGAGGAGTTCGTTGGGAAGGATTAGGAGTGTGCCTTAGTAGAAAGCATGAAGCAAAAGTATGGCTTGGTCAAAGGAAACAGGGGATACGACATAAACTCTATCAGCGACAAAGTAGTTTGTGTCGTGGCACATACTCTAGATGGAAATATTATGAGGAAGTGTCGTGCAAATGAAGTCCCTACACCGATGGTGGCTCTATTTTCCCAACATAGAGGGCCCCCCGTAGTGCGCAAATGGATTCCAATATAACTGGGCTACATACTTATGCAAATAATTCCTAGATGACTACCACAAGGTATAGGAAGAAGGTATCACTGAGGTAGATGCAACCCAAGGAAGTAAGAACCAAGAAAAAGCATGACAAGAAGCCTGCCAAACCTGTGAGGCATCAGAAGAAACCTCAATAGGTCGACATTAAAGAATAAGTGGAGGAAATTCAAGTAGAGGAAAGTGGTGCAACGTTCATCTCACCTATGCCCTCATATATCCCGCCAAGGAAGAAAAACGCCAAACCAGCAAAGGATGCCAAAGATGAAAAGTATGGGACATTCACACCACTATTTCTGGAGGATGTGTTGTTTGAAGGAGAGATCTTAGGAAAGATTCTGCAACTAAGGTTTATAGACAACAATTTTAATGACTGAATGAAGTACCCATAGTTTGCGTCGGACTAGTACCTGTAGCAGGATCACTACCCAGACAACGCAGTGATGTGGTTGGAACCATAATGGTGGGTAAATGCTTTGGCATAGTCAATGCTACTCAACATGTTGAATGTGCTATATTTCAGCAGGAGTTCAATGAACACAACATTTGTACACAAATTATTAGTGTTGATTCATCATGGACACCGATGGATGGGGGAAAAAATCTAGATAGACCAAAAGGTGATCTTGAGAATCACAAAGCTACCATACCAAGGGCGAAACCTCATAGAGGAGTTCATGGGGAAGGACCGAGACTTTGCCTTGGTAAAAGTATGAAGCAAAAGTATGGGTTGGTCAAAGGAAATAGGGGCTATGACATAAAATCTATTAGTTACAAAGTTGTCCATGTCATGACACATATTATCTATGGCAAGATTACAAGGAAGGGCCATGCAAATGAAGTCCCTACACCAATGGTGGCTTTAGCTGCGTAGTGTACAAATGGAGTCTAGTATAACTGGGCTACATACTTATGCAAAGAATTCCTGGATGATTGCCGTGAGGTATAGGAAAAAGGTACCCCTTTTCATTATGCCTGACCGATGTTAATTATCGTGTTGTTAGCATGGAGGGAGTTGAAGGATACATAGGTCCCTTTGGTGCCTATAGATGTTTGTGAGGCTACAATGTATGCTTCTTTGTGGCATACTACTCAACTATCATGAGCCTAGGAAAACAAAATCTTCTTCATATTATACCAGATGGATCTACACATGCTCGTAAACCAATATCTATGCCTCTCTAATGGAGTCGGAGGGACCTGTACCTCACAAATGGACTCCAATATAATTGGGCTACATACTTATGCAAAGAATTCCTGGATGACTGCCACGAGGTGCAGGAAAAAGGTACCCATTTTCACTATGCCTTGCAGATTTTAATTATCGTGCTATTAGCATGGAGGGAGTCAGTGGATACATAGGTCCCTTCAATGCCTACAGATGTTTGGGAGGCTACAATGTATGCTTCGATGTGGAATACTACTCAAACATCATGAGCTCGGGAAAACAAAATCTTCTTCATATTATACCAAATGGATCTTCACATGCTTGTAAGCCAATATTTGTGCCTCTCACCAAGTTTATACAAACAATACAACCTCGTGGTGAGGTTCAAGCCTGATTTCCATAAAGTGAAAATTCAGGTGTGCAAAGACATGAAGAATAAATGGCATGCATTTCCATACATGGTAAAAGAGGAGGATCTGGTAGCACTAGTACATAAACGGCCTATGGAGTGGATGACTCTGCTGGAGGAAGCAGGGGACAGCGCCACAAAAGAAGAATTGGAGACTTTGCACCATAGCAAAACCAATGGAAATGATAAAGAGCCAGAATCAAGCAAAGAAAAAGAGGAAGAAGAACATCATGAGGAAGAACACCATGATGAAGAAGAACATGAGGAGGAGCCTCAAGGAGGCAAAGATACAACTAAGGAAATAGGGAAGGCAAAAATAAAGAAATTTGTCACAAAGAAAAGGAAGATCCAAGGCAAAGCTTCCACCAAGGCCAGAAAGAAGAATAAGGCGAATAAGTCAAAGGAGGTGACACCAATGGTTCTCACTGAGGGAGACTTGGACCAAATTAGAGACAAGGTTCAGGAGATCACAGTCGAATCTTGCAATAGGGTGGAAGATTGCTACGAAAAGCTTATTGCAAGT
Source organism: Pinus taeda (assembly GCA_000404065.3). Lineage (NCBI taxonomy): Eukaryota > Viridiplantae > Streptophyta > Pinopsida > Pinales > Pinaceae > Pinus > Pinus taeda. Next base: position 53,686 of record APFE031506937.1, on the reverse strand, counting down.
GTGTAGGAGGGGATTGCGGAGTTGAAGCCTTTCGCATTATCAATTAGACATTCTGCACAAATACAGGAAATGATTATAAAAGGAAGGATGATCATGCCTACCCTTTCATCGAGGCTAACATAAATACCTACAGGGGCTTTACAGTTTGAATTATAAGAAATTCAGTATTAGGCCAAGGAGTGGACACATAAAAATGAACATCGCACTAGTGTTGCTGCCAAGGTTACATAAGTTGCATGAAGAGATTACAAAGGAATTAAAGATAAGGAAAGAGCACACATCATAGCTCAACATACAGGTGGAAAAGGAACAGGTTGCGATGTCACATAAGCTTGACCAAATAATAGAAGTTAGAGATCAGATAGAGAAATAATATCAACAACTAAAAGATGGAATAGAAATAACATGTAAGGGAATTCTAGAAATGGAGGTACACAAAGAGGAATTGATAGAAGTAAAGGTCTGAAAGCTCATCCTTGCAATCAAGGAGTAGAAAGACAAATTTGCTGTGGTACAATTTGAGTATGAGGTAAAAATCACTGAGCCACAATTGAAGTTGCAGCCAACTACATGTAGGGTGTAAGAGAATGGAGGGAGGGTGACATAATGTTAGTCATGGTTAGCATCTCTACAACATTGGCAGACTACAACAAACTACTGGATGAGAGTATGTAGATTTGGACTTCACTGCAGAAAGATCCAAATATTCAGAAACTGTAGGAGGAGATGCAGCAAAAGCAACAACAGTTAGAGGAATGTCGGGCAGCTATGAAGACATTTCCTATATCATATAAGCTCACAAAGATCAGTGAAGTGAAAGTGTTTTAGAAGAGGATTGAAGAGATGAATAGGGAAGAGTAGACATTGATAGATATAACTTAGCCTTGGTAGGATGAGGCCCTTCAACTCTCCCATACAGTAGGTGAGAAGCTCCAAGAGCTTCGAAAGAAGGAGGCAACATTTCTATAGAAGGCTATAGAGCATGTAAATTATAGAAGAATTGTTGGAGGAAGCACACAATGAGGATAAACAAATGACATAAGTTCTCCAACAGTTCAACCAGGCCTATAACAACATTGTATGAAAGATCAGAGGCACAAGAACTAAGTGACTTGGGATGAGTCATAGGTGAGTGTTGGGGCCTGTTGGGCGCAGCCCAACATGGCCATATTTTGGGCAAGGAAGTTGAATTTTGGGGATAAAGTGCGCAGTACAAAGTGTGAAGTGGACCATGTAGAAGAGCAGTGGAGGACAACGAATACCTCATAGCAAAGTCACCACACATCATATGGGATTGACGGCGAAGCCCCTCCCTTTTTCTAAAAAGCATAGAATATTGTAAAAATTGATGGTTTTGGACCATAGTCCCTTATATTTCGAAAACGATGGTATCAGGTCCATGGTAATGTAGCGATGTAATCACTTGATGTAATAATATATATAGGGATGAATAATAGAGAAGGAGGACAGGTATTGATAAAATTCTATGTTTATGGTTGTATTTTGTTGATATGTAATTCAGAAAAGGGGGAAAGGCTTCGTAGTTGACTGCGGAATGGCGTGGGTCTGCATCTTAGTGCGTAGAAAACCGGTAGTTGTGTGTGAAGGAAAGAACTCTTTGTTGTACAAATTCTATATTATAAGCAATAATTCTGTGGACGTAGTCCCACATTCCAATGAACCACGGTAAAATATGTGTCTTTATGTGTTTTTTTTCTTATTATCTACACTTTATTTTAGTACTGTGAATTTTATGGATGTTTATGTTATGTTTAAGTGATGAATGTAATTATACAAATAAATATAGAATTTTGAAGTAGTTGGTATATCTGAAGTATTTTATAAGTATTAAATTATAAAGAAAATACAAAATTGTCATATTTTTGTGTCCCTCAAGCTATAGAAACCTTGTTTTGCAACCTCCCATAATCACTTTAGGTGAAACTGCAATCTGCTTGCAAGTCGTTGACGAGAGGGCCAATGGTTGGGGGTTTTTGGGTGTGCAATAAACTTTGAACCTAGATCAGCCCAACCTAAGCCAACACACGAATCAAAAGGAAGACAAATTTCTTGGTTGGGAAAGGATCTTACAACATTTCTTCACAGAGATCAAAGAGATGGCAGTGGGCAGTGCTACCTTTAGTATCCTATATAACTTATTTCCCAAATAGATAGTAACTTTGTGAGGCCTAGACTCATACACATCATGACGCTTCCAAAATTATGGTTGCACTAATAATACATCACAAAATTCAAGTGGAGTAATTGATCACATAATACCTCATCTATGAAGGGCTTGACGTTGGAGGGAAGGCGACACTTCTAGCTGACACTGAGATATCATCCTTGGTGAAGCCACTCAATGGTGTATGACTATAGGTGTGGTGTGGTCGATATGCCCAACCACTTCATGACCTCTACTGAAATGAGGTTCTTTTGGCTTCCATTGTTGACAATGAATTACAGTGAAGAACCCTTCATCCACATCTATGAGTGGAAGAGTTGCTCCCCCTCCTTCGGACCTTTGGTCTCAATCTTCTAGATCTTGGTGGTGGCAACAATGGAACTCTACTCTACCTTAATAATATGCTTCCCTTTGTCATTCCCTTTATCGGGTACTAACTCAGACTCAGAACATGCATCTGATTTAGAAGCCTTTATCTCGGCCACTAATGACTACTTGGCTCGACACTCACTTATGTTATGAGTGGGGCTCTTATGGAACTCACACCATTTCCCTATGTCCTTTGTATTCACGGTGTTGTTTTTTTCTTGTGACTTTAGAGGGTTGTCCTGGTTTTCTCTGCCTTAGCTTTGTCCTTAGTTCTATGAATTGGCGGCGCCTTTCCCTTGTTTCGGATTCGTAAATCCAAAGTTTTGCTTCTTCTGTTTCAATTTCTGCTCAATCTTGATAGCATATCTATAGGCAACACCAAGCGAGGATGTTCGGGAACTCCATTTCATCCTGGATATACTTGTGTATACAGTCACGGTACTTGAGTACCAAATTCCACTTAAGATCCTTGATACCCAACTTTGTGCAAAGAATATGAAAAATGTTTATGAACTTTGGCATGTCTTGGTCCCTTCACTGCCACATCGTGGTCCACTTTATGTATTTATCTTCATAGCTCCAAATAGGATAATATTTTTCCTTGATGGTGTCTCAGAAATAATTCCAAGTGGGTACAGATGAAAACAATGAGGGTTCCCTCTCATCCTTCTATTTACAATAGGTTTCCCAACAATCCTTGACATGGGAGTGAAAATGTAATCTTTTCCTAATTGGAAAAGTCATGAACTAAAAAATATTCTTCCAACAGATTTAAACATATATTTATGGCATCTACATCTATCTATTCGTCAAATATGGGAATTTAAAAGATGACTTGTACCTTAAAAGGAGTGGCGCCTCCAGAGTGGCTACTTGATGAGGATATGTCATCTATGGGTAGCCATCGAAGGATTTGGGAAAATTTATCCATCATCACGTTCCTCTGTCACTTGAGGGATTCCTTGAGCAATAATTTGAAAGGATCTCCTGCTCCCTCATCTTTATTTTCTTCCACCATGGGAGGTTGTCGTGGTTTTTGAGGTTGGTCTTGCAAAAGTTCAACCAGTTTTAGCCCTAACTCCTTATACCCTAATCTCGTTGGGGACATGCAAAGAAAATCAAAGAAAAGAGCATACCACTCTAATGCCACTAAACCTAACTTATGAAGGAGTGCAACAAAGTATAGATATGAACATAAATACATAGATGAAATAGAAATAAATCTTCATTTCATTAATATCAAAGAACTGAAAAATTCTTACAAGCAGAACGTAAATAAATTGACTCAGACAATCATATCTTACCTCTCAGAAGAGATGTCGTGGCTACATGCCTCTTAAAGGAGTTACAATGAGGCTCAAGGGCCTTTTTATTATTTAACAACAAAGGGAAACCCTAAACAACCAAAACCCTAACCCCAAGAGATGGAGTGCCAAGAGTTTGTGGGCCCCGTTAGGGTTAGTTGGGAAACCAACTTATCGAGGTCGTAACTTGGTCATATGATGTCCATTTGGTGCATACGATACCTGATTGGATATATCTCTTTGAGTAGTACACAATTTTTGGCAAGCCCTTGCCTATGGCAATGGGCTTATTACAGACTTAAATATAACGTCATTTAGGGGATCAAAACAAGTCCAAAAGTTCAAGACCTCAAAAAAAAAGTAGTAAATGTTACTATAATCAAGGAAACTGATGAAACCAACTAGAGGTCTAGGTTGAATAGACAGATGGGCACCAATATCTATCCGGATCATTATACCTCTTCTCCTTTCCTTTTCCTTTGACCATCTCTTTGATCTCCCCAACTTCCCCTTTTTTGCATTTGGTTTAGCTGCCAATGTTATCAGACTCCAGGGGAAGAACTCCATGGTCATATAACAACATCTTGATAAGTAATTGTGTCAACCTTATGAACTTGCCTCCCGGTCCCTTCAGAAATTTCCACTCCGCTATAATGTAGGACACCGTCGCTTCCACTACAAATTCAACAATGGACCCTTCCAACATGCTTTCAAACCAAAATAAACAACCTGATAAGTTTTATTGTTTACCACTTGGAGTTGGCATACTTCATTTTTTCATCAACTTCCTTGGCTCGTTGTGAAGATATGTTGGGTTATTTTCCTTTATTTGTTGGATCTACTCTATGAGGAAGTTTGGGAACTTCGCAAAAATACCTCATGGAAATAAATATACACATACTTTTGCAACATTTCTCAGTACTTTTCTTCCAATCCCTGATTTCCTTTGTTGCGAATCCATTCTCTTTCTATTTAAGCCACTTGGTAATATCCTTCTAGGTTGGATTACATGGCTTCCACATCCGATTTGCACAACCATCCTAGCCCTGATAATGGAACCATTTTTTGGCACACAAGATTATGCCAAACCCATGATTTGTTATGCAGTGTCAAAAAAAGAAACTAGTCAACATCAACCCTTTTGAAAACATCAACAAAGTAAGTGAACTGTCACCCTAGATGCTAATGGGTGACTGAAAAAACTAGGTTTCATTAGTCTGACAAGATTTTCTATGCCCTATGAAACTGGACACCCACCACAAGCACTTTACCATCACCCTAATATTTTGCACCATGCAGTGCTCTAATCCCCTTATCTCACTAGACATTGCACCAGTTAGAAGTGATAATGTGCGGGAGGTCACTGAAAGTCACACTCTTAGAAATTAGTGGTTATGTTGATAATCTTAACTATCAATTCCTTTACAAGAAAGAAGGATTATATAGCAATATTTAACCATCTTATAAAGATTCATACCATTAAACACATTCATAAGTATTTAGAAGAGTAATAAATCAATTAGCATACATAAGTTCCATACGACATAGATATCATCATATATTCAGACATAAACACAATGTATATGGGGCAACTTAAACATCCATAAGATTATATTACCATAAAGGAAAAATGTGTTATGTGCAATGTTACAATCATAAGACCAATGGGCTAATGAGCTTTCCAAATCCACAAAATGTACATATAGTAAACAAAACCCATAGGTACAAAAACTAAATATCGATATAGGCATGAATATTACAACCAAGGTGCTCAAAAACTATCAACTCTGACATACAAGCCTACAATTAAGGATATACAGACTCAGACATCACATAACTAGGAAAGTTCCACATTTATCCTTTCGCCTTCATCTGCTCATCCAACCAACATTTTGTCCTCATCACTGCTTCTTATCTTCCCCTGGAAGCCCTTAAAATATTATCAACCCTCTTCCTAATTTCTCCAACTATCTTGTAAACCGTTGGGATATTTCTTGATCTCATCCATGAGCTGACCCTTGATCCAGGTTGATCTCTAAAAAGTGCCAGTGGCATGGTAAGAAGGCTCAAAACTCAAAGTGGTAGAAACTCTATAACATTAGCATCAGATCAAAGTGCTCTTCATCCTGATTCCAATGGTGTGAATGACACTCAAATCCGGGTTCATATGAAGAAGTTAGAGCAAGTCAAAGTTCATGTTTGACTTGGACAGGGAGCAAGAGAAGATGATGTGGTAGACACTCTCAGAGAACGGGGAAGCACCAAGTGGCAGGCTACCATTGGCCCCACATATTGTAAAAGGAAGAGGCCATGGCTTAAAGGAAATTGGCCATGGAGCAAGCCAAGTTGCGATGTGATATATCTCAATCGCAAAGTCAGGTTGTTACTTGCAGTATCACAACCACACATTGTGAAAGGGAAAGGTTAAATAATCAACCCCCAGAACAAGCCAGGTTGCAATATGACATATCACAATCGTAGAATCATGTTGTGATTTGTGATATTACAATCATAGTTCATAAAGGGGAAGTAGTTGCATATTGTACCAGCCTTGGTTCCTATCGATTGCGATTTGCGATGTGAGCTCCCAGACTCGATATATTATATATTGTTTTTAATAGCCCATCGTGTCTGCGGTTATCATAGGGCACTTGTTGTTAGGGCTTGGGTCTATCCGCTGATTGGAAACATTGATGGGAAACGCTGATAGCAAAATTCATTGGGTTAAAATGCACGGTTAAGGAAGTTTTTCCATGTTTGAAAGGTTTGTTAACACATACTATATGGAACCCAAGAATCTCTGTCTTAAAACAAACTTGCCTGCTAAACTTTGTCATTTGTTTAGAACTGCTCGAGAATTAAGGAGATTAGCTGCTAGCTTATATAAAGGACTATCTGCATCAGAAAAAGGGGGAGACTTTTTGATAGTTCAGAACATTATACATAGCAGTAACCTGACCTGGTAGTAGGGGCCAAAACCTCACCTTGAGCAGCAGGGAGGTTTCGAGAGGGTGTAGAAAGCTAGATTATCTGAATTGGGTGTTCAAATAGGTGTTTCTGCAAGATTTTTCACCAGGATTTCAGTGTTACTGCCTATTGCTGAAGCTGGGCTCTCCATTCTTCGTCCATCTTGCAGCTTGGAGGTAAAATGATTGTAACTGAATGTTTCTTGTACTTTTATCTCTTTTTATGCCACTTAAATGATTGAAGGCCTCCCCACTATTGAGCAAGGCCAGGAGACATAGTCCAAATTGGATGAACTACGTAATCAAATCTTTGTGTCATGGTTTTCATGCTTATCTTGTTATTTCCGCATTATTTTATGCTCTTTTAAGTTCCATGGTTAATAAGCTATGTTTCATGTAATTATTGCATATATAAGTAAAATATATTAGATTAAGTTTGGTATCAGAGCAGGGCATTGTCAATGTGAATTGCATGGGTATATGCTAACCCAGAACAAGCTACAAAAAGGCGAAGGAACGCTTAAGTCCTTTGAACTTGAAGCAGGACATGCACAAAGAAGAAGAAACATGGCAAATGGAGAAGCTCGCTGTGAAGAGGAACAATATTTCCTCAAGGTATTCTATAATATGGTAGAGAAAGTGGACACACTGTTTTTAAAGTATGAGAAAGCATTTGGGCAAGAAAGATGCCAATGAAAACAAATTAGAAAATCATGAAGGTGGTGGAGAAGAGACTCCTCCCTCTCCTTCTTCAAGTGATATTTCTCATCACTCTAATCGTGATTCCAAACATAAAACTAAGAAACCATTCTTCAAGCTAGATTTAAAGTTTGACCTACCCATGTATAATGGAGAGTGTAGTGCATAAAAACTTAATAATTGGATAAGATAGATAGAGGTCTATTGTCGAATTTAGCAGATTGAAGAAGATGAGACAAAGATCCAGTTATAATCTCTTTGACTAAGTATCACTACTCTCATTTGGTGGGAGAGCAAGTTGTAGAAGGGTAGCAAAAAGTCAGGTAATCTTCTTTCCTCTTGGTCCAATTTTATTTCTACATTGAAAGACCAATTTTACCCTTTGGGGTATAAACAAAAGGAACTAATGGAATGGCAATATCTAAGGCAAGGTAAAGGCCAAAATGTGAAAAGATTCACTGAACAATTTTAGAAACAAGAATTGAATTTGGGCATCTCATTAGATTTGCCCGAGACTGTAACTAAGTATGTTGGTGTGCTACATAGTTACATAAGACACTCACTATTATTGTTTGAGCCTACTATGATAGATGTGACTAGTGTAAAGGCCATTCATCTTGAAAGCCAAGGAAAGAATGATAGAGAGGATCAACACAAGAAAGCACCATTCAACCCTCAGCATGGAAAATTCCAGACTAAAGGCAAGGGGAAGAATAAGAAGACCATTGCAGAGAAGAAAGGGAATTGAGCAATACCATCTTGCACACATTGTAAGAGAGAAGGTCATGATGAGGATCACTGGTGGAAGCTACATCTAGATTTGAAACCAAAGAGATTCAACAGAAAGGGCAAGTAGAAGACAATGGAAACAATGCAACAGGACCTTGGATCACATTTCGACGATGAGACATTGATCACAACCATGGGCGGAAGAGGTACTCTTTATGTTAGTAATAATTTTGATTCAATTGCAAGTACTAATTATTTGAATGTGCCTGTAAGTAATGAGTGAAATAAAAATGAACTATTCCAAATTAGGGTTATTATAAAACACAGGAAGGTGGAAACTCTGTTCGATTTAGGTTCCCATGAAAATTTAATCTCATAGTCCTTAGTGAAAAAGTTAGGCCTTAAAAGTAAGCCTCATCTAAGTCCATACCCGCTTGGTTGAGTAAGAGATAAAGAAAAACTACAAGTAACCAAGAAGTGTAGGGCCAAATTTGTTACTGCTTCCAAATTATTTGATGAGGTAGGGTTAGATGTGCCTTTGGATATCTGTGGAATTATCTTGGGAAGTCCGTATCTATATGTCAAAAAGGCAGTTTTCTTTCGGCATGAAAGTAAATACCACCTCATGAAGGATGGGGTAGAATATATAGTCATAGCTCATCATATGAAATTTAGTGTTAGCCTTCTAAGTGCATGATATATTAAACGGCTGGTCAATTCCACCAAGGGGTGCATGCTCATTGTAGTGAGAGTGAAAGAGACTGAGACAGCTGACGCTTTCAAAGGTTGTGATCCTGATCATAAGAAAGAATTATTTGAAATTATTTCTGACTATGATGGATTGTTTCGGGAACCGAGAGGATTGCCTCCAAAATGGGAAATCCAACATGACATCTATTTACAATAGGATGCTCCTTTACCAAATATTTTCATGTATAGGATGGCTTCTATCGAGATGGAGGAGATCAAGAAATAGGTGTAGGAGTTGCTAAATGAAGGGGTCATCTGATTGAGTTCTTCTCCATGCAGTTCATCGATCGTGTTGGTGCTAAAGAAGTAAAACACATGGAGAATGTGTGTAGACTACAAAGTGATAAAAAAATGTACTGTGAAGAATTGATACCCTCTCCCTCACATTTATGAATTAATAGATTAGTTGATAGATGTTGTCTATTTTACAAAACTGGATTTGTATAGTGGATATCAACAAGTTAAAGTTGCAGAACAAGACATTTGGAAGACTACATTCAAAACCAAATAGGGGTGGTTTGAATGCATGGTGATACCATTCAGACTGTGCAATGTTCCAGCCACATTTATGAGGGTAATGAATGGTCTATTTAGGCCTTTTATTGATAATTTTGTGCTTGTATATTTGGACGATATTATTGTTTATAGTAGGACATGGGATGAACATGTATGTCATGTGAAGGAAGTGCTTCATGTTCTAAAAAATGAAAAATTGTATGTAAAGCTGTCAAAGTGTGAGTTTGGGAAGACCTCTCTAGTCTATTTAGGTCACAAAGTTAGTAATGGGAAGTTGAAAATAGATCCCTCTAAAGTAGATGCAATTATGAAGTGGCCTGAGTCGACAAATGTTATAGACGTCTGAAGATTTTTTGGTGTGGTACAGTATTGGAGAAGGGTCATTACAAACTTCTTTGTTATCGCAGCCCCCTTACACACATTGACAAGTGTGAAGAAGGACTTTGAGTGGGGAGGAAAGCAGCAAAATTCCTTCGACACACTGAAAGAGAAGATTAGCATAGCACCAGTGCTAGCCTTACCAAACCTTTAGCAACCATTTGAGATTGAAATAGATGCCAATGGATATGCCATGGGCGCTATATTGATGCAGCAAAGGAAGCGTGTATGTTATGATTTGGAGAATTTCTCCAAGGCTGTTATGAATTATCCCACATACAACAGGGAGTTGTATGCCTTGGTTCAGAGTATAAAGAAGTGGAAACACTACTTGATCAACAAGGATACCATCAACCATACGATCCGCAGCCCTTGCGGCACCTTCAGTCATAGACCAAACTTCAACAAGCTCGTCATTTTAGATGGATGTGATTCCTCCAACAGTTTCGTCTGGTAATAAAATACAGGAAGGGTGCCAACAACAAATTAGCATATATGATTTCTCGCCCTACTATTTCTGCATTTGTAGTTTTGCAAAATGCTTCTTTATCCTTAGAAAGTTATGTTGAACAACATTCTAATGATGATTTTAAAGAGATCTATGCAAAAATAGCTCGTGGATCGTAGGTGGACAATTATTATTTGTTGGAAAAGCTATTGTACCACCTTGGCAAACTATGGATACCCATTGATGAAAGGGTACACGTAATCCGAGAGGCTCATACCTCTCTTGTGTTTGGTCATTTTGGGGTTGAAAAAATTTATGTTATTTACAGAGGTTTTGCTTTTGGCCTCATATGAAAAAAATTGTGACTCTTTTTATAAAGGGTTGTGTGTTGTGTTCTGTTTCAAAGCCCTCTAATAGAAAACTTTGGCTCTACACACCACTCCCTATTCTGAGTCAACCATGGGAAAGTGTGTCCATGGATTTTGTAGGAGGTTTGCCTATGTCTAGGAAATGTCACGATTATTTGTATTTCATCGTGGATCATCTTAGTAAAATGTATATTTTAATGCCTTGAAAAAAGAAGGTCACTACTAAGTAGACTGCTTATGTTTTATTTCAGCATGTTTGGGTCCATTTTGGGTTGCCCACATCTATTGTGTCAGATTGATACTCTCACTTTCTTGGAGAGTTCTAGAGCAACTTGTGGAGAATGAATGGGGACCAACGACATTTCATCCACAGACCAATGGGAAGACAGAGGTCATCAACCGCACTGTGGTACACTTGTTACGAGGCTATTGTGGAAAACATCCCAATTTGTGGGATGAACAACTTCCTTATGTGCAACATGCATACAATTAAGGAACACATTCATACACATAGAGATCACTGCTCGAGACATGTTTTGGTTATCTACCAAGGGATCCCTTAGACATCGTCTTCGGGAAATATGAGGATGGCAATAGATGAGATGATAGGGACAAAGCATAGAAGTTTATTCAGAAGATACAAGTGATTCATCAAGAAGTATAGGAGCATTTGGAGAAAATTCAAGCTTTGTATAAATTTTGACATGATAAGCACCAAGTTGACCATCAATTTCAAGTTGGGGGCTAGGTATGGCTCACATCAGAAAGGATATAATGAAAGGGGAAGGGAAGAAATTGAGATCCATTTGATATGGTCCCTTCACCATATTGGCAAATATTAGAGACATTGCATTTCATCTTGAATTTCCCGCTTATATGCAAATGCACTCAGTAGTGAATGTTGAAAACCTAAAGCTTTATGAACCTCCATCGATTATGGATACTGAAGAGGTTGCATAGATTCCTACAATGGATGATTTTGCACCAGAGTATCTAGACAAGTTACCCGAAGTTATCATACTTGACAAGACAACCAAAACTTCATGATGGGGAGATATGGAGTACATTCATGTTGGCTTCAAAGGAATGCATCTGAGTAAAGATCAATGGATGGAAAAAGAAAAAGTGAGGTTGCAATTTCCTCACTTGCCAATCGACTGAAAGGGCTTTTGGTAGTCCAAAATCGCTTAGTGGGGAGGATTGATCTAGGTGGATCTCTAAAAAGTGCTAGTGGCATGGTAAGAAGGCTCAAAACTCAATGTGACAGAAAATATATAAACTTAGAATCGAATCAAAGTGCTCATCATGTTGATTCCAACAGTGTGAATGAAACTCAAATCTAAAAGTGCTCATCATGTTGATTCCAACAGTGTGAATGAAACTCAAATCTAAGTTCATATGAAGAAGTTAGAGCATGTCAAAGTTCATGTTTGACTTGGATATGTGGTAGGAGAAGATGACGTGGTAGACACTCTCAGTGAATGGAGAAGCACCAAGTGGTAGGCCACCATTGGCTCTACATATCACAGATCGCAAAAGTAAGAGGTCGCAACTCGAAGAAAATCGGCCCCGGAGCAAGCCATGTTGCAATGTGATATATTGCAATTAGAGAGTCAGGTTGAGATTTGCAATATCACAATCGCACATCACAAAAGGGAAAAGTAAAAGAATTTCCCCTTGGAACAAGCCAGGTTGCGATGTGATATATAGAAATCGCATAATCATGTTGCGATTTGCAATATCACAATCACAGTTCACAAAGGGGAAGCAATCACATATTGTACCAACCTTGGTTCCTGCTGATTGTGATTTGCAATGTGAGCTCCCGAACCTGATATATTATATTTTTGTGTTTCATAGCCTGTCTGGTCCACAGTTATCATAGGGAACTTGTTGTAAGGGCTTGGGTCTATCCTCCTATTAGAAACATCGATGGGAAACATCAATAGTAAAAGTTGCTGGGTTAAATTGCATGGTTAAGGAAGTTTTGCCATGTTTGAAAGGTTTTTTGCTGCATACTATATGGGACCTGAGAATCTCTATCTTAAAACAAACCCACATGCTAAACTTTTTCATTTGTTTAGAATTGCCCGGGAATTGAGGAGATTAGACGCTAGCTTATATAAAGGATTATCTACATCGAAATAAGGGGGAGACTGGCTGATATTTTAGAACATTGTACGCAGCAGTAACCTGTCTTGGTAGCATGGGCCGGAACCTCGCCTTGAGCAGTAGGGAGGTTCCGAGAGGGTGCAGAAAGCCTGATTATCTGAATTGCGTGTTTGAATAGGCATTTTTGCACGAATTGTTGCTGGGATTTTGGTGGTACTACTTGTTTATGAATTTGGGCTCTCCATTCTTTGTCCATCTTCCAGCTTGGAGGTATAAGGATTGTAAATTAATTTTGATTGTACTTTTATCTCTTTTTATGCCACTTAATGAATGAGGACCTCCCCACTATTGAGTAAGGGGCAGAGACATAGTCCAAATTAGATAGGTTTTGTAATCAAATCTGTGTGTCATGGTTTTAATGCTTATCTTGTTAGTTCCACATTGTTTTATGTGATTTTAAGTTCCATGGTTAATAAGCTCTGTTTCATGTAATTCTGATGCATCTATAAGTAAAAGATCTTGGATCACCCATGCATATTAACTATCCTTCAAAATATCTTCCCACCAAAATACTCCACTCTATCCTTCCCCCTTCTCCTGCAGAACATATATAACTTCCCTCCACGACATCCTCTATCAACTCCACCGAGTTACAAAATCCTAACTATCAATATTTCCTGCCATGTGCCTCCTATCCTCAGGTGCCATATTTCTCCTCGTGCATGACATCTATCTGTGTTGTGCCCTAATCCCAGTGCCAACCCTATGTTGTGCACTATCCCTGCTTTTTACACTTCTCTATCCTCCTACGGTCCCATACTTCATAAAAAGTAACACCAAAATTCCTGTGGGCTCCAAGAGTATGCATGGTTAAGTAAAATATTTCAAGATATTTATTTAAAAATATATTAATAGCAATTTTTTTTTTAATGTGGACAATGTAGATTTCAATGTAAAGTATGTAAATATTACATAAAACAACTGAAAATAAAATATTTCAATATCAATGTTAAGGAAAACATTTCAAAATCAATTTAAAAATTCCTTATGGTTAAAACATGCATGGTATAACTATTCTATATTTCAGTTAGAATTGTATTGTCAGAACATTTTATTGGTATATTCCTCAAAACCAATGATATGTGAAATTCCTTCCATGCTCAACATGAAGTTGATATATGGTAAATATACATATCTATATAGTACACAGACACACACATTAGTGTATTGCTAAAATGGAGGATGTGTAATTCCTTCCATGCTTAGCATGGAGTTTACACATATATATAAAACTAGAGTAGATCCATATTAACCTTGGATCTATCAAGCACAAAGAGGATCAAATATCTTAAGGTGAAAACCTTTGTTTAAGTTTTGCATTAGAAAATAGGTTTGCACATGAAAGGATTTGATCCTTCTTGGCCCTTAATAGATCCAAGGTTAGGTTGGATCTACGCTAGTATACTTTCTGTTTTTCTAGAGCAATGACTATTAATGTTTTGGTTAAGTAGTAAAACTCTATTTCTCTAAACATCTTGGTGTCATATGACCAATCCAATTCCTTTTGTGCTCAACGTGAAGTTGACATGTATCCATTTAAAAAATATATAAAACATTCCTTAAACAAAAAGACAATGTCAGTTATAATAAAAAACGAAAATGAATATAAATATTTGGTTATATTTGGTTACTTTTAACTAAAAGTACCATGAAACATTAATAATCCTACTCTTGATGTCACATCTCAGTTCAGTTAGTTTTTGATATTACAACCTAGCATGAAGGAGATGTGGTAAAAATATTTTTGTATTACTATTCTACATTTTGGTCATTTTTAATTATAATTTTGGTCAATTTTGTTTGAAATCTATCAAAGACTTGTTGGAATTACAAGTTTAAGTTGTGTACGCTACACATTCTAGTTATATATATATATATATCAAGTGTCGAGAAGGATAAAATTTTGTGCAAACCTTTTTTCAAGTTTTCCATTCTAAAATAGGTTTAAACCTTAAGAGATTTGATCCCTCCCAATGGTTGCCATGGCTAAGATATGAATCTATACTGGTTAGAGTAAATTGAGATATAACATTTAACCTTTTAGACTAAATTGAAACATATTCACATTTGAATTAATCAAGGTTTTAACTTCAACTTGAATGAAAAGTATTGTCAATAAACCAACATAGATCCATCTTAATTCCAGATCTACCCAATATTGATCAAGATATTTTATTTCTCTTACAACTTGGTAGATCTAGAACTAAGATGGATCTATGCTAGTTAGGTACTATTGTTTTAACTCATTACAAATATTTGAAACACAAATCTAACTTCTTGATAGGCATCTCAGTAGTAGGAGTCTAAATTTATTAAATGATTTGTCTAATATTATATTAAGGATGTATTGAATCTCTCAAAATTTTCACTATACTATAAATTAAATGGCTGGTAAGTATTGATAAACATGAATTTACTATAGGTACCAAAACACTTATTTCATAATGAACATCAATTTATTGTAGGCATCAAAACACTTATTTCATAATGCATCTCACATTGCTAAGATTAAATAAAATCATAAAAATTAAATAAATTATAATAATTCTTTTTTAATTTTAATTATTATTATTATTATTTTTAATGACGAAAGGAATCGACAAGTGGGTTAGTGTCCTACTCTCCTTGTCCTAAGTTCGGTTTTGACTACTAGTACTATTAACCTCTAGGTGCCTACATATGCTTAAATCTAGCGGATTTGAATCTTGAATCTCTTTGTACATAACACTTCATTATCATGGGGATTGCAAGTTAGTGTCCTACTCTCCTTGTCTTGAGGTCGATTTTGACTGCTAGCACTATTAACCTCTAGGTTCCTACGTATGTTTAAATCTAGGGGATTTAAATCTTGAATCTCTTTGTACATAATACATAACTTTATTTTAAATTATTATTATTATCATTATTGAGACACATTTTTGACGATAATCACATCAAAATTCATTTGTCGATGCGTTTCGAACCAACAAGTGTGGTTAATCATCACGGCAAGTTGAAGAACCAAATTTTGGCAACAAATTAAATAGAGAGACTGATGAATCAAATGACTAGAAAGAAAAAAACTACTTTTGACCTAGGGAAACAACAATAATTGACTGGACTACAGCTAAATTTGACTGGACCAAGAGTTTGGGAAATTTTTTTATTTTATTTTTTAATTAGTTAATTAATTAATAATTTGTTAGATTTATCTTTTTATTTTTAATCATATGTAACTAATATGTCCGTAATAATTTGACTAAATTTTTTTTCATGAACTAAATCAAAAACTTTAAACTTAATCCTCTTTTCAATTTAAAACTAAATAAACTATATATAAACTTATATTGTTATGGCATAAATTACGATAAGATTAAATGTCTATTAATTAAATAAGTAATTAGTTAACTTGTTTACCATGTTTATCGATTTAAATATGTTTGTAACTTAATATGCATTATCATCTCTTAATAATTTTTTATGAATACTCCTATTTGAAGGATTATGGGATAAGTTAGCATAAAAAATATATAAATGTTTAATTACAAAATTAATTAAATAGTTAATTTGTTTTCATTTAAAAGAATCTATCATGGGGATTAAACATAAATATGTATCAAATAATCAGATAATTAATATGTTTTAAGTTTATATATTTAAATATATATGTTTATAATTATTTATGTTTATAAATAACTTATTAATTCATATATCTTTTTCAATTAAAAACAATATTATAAATTAAAAAGATAGAGATCTATTAAGAACCTAAGCTAGAAAATTAAACCTAATCGATAAATATTAGGGGAAGTTTTGATATCTTCTTAATTTCATGTTCTTATGAATGAAAATATATTAATAAAAATGAATAAGAAAAGGTAATGAGAACCAAGCCAAAAGGGAAAAACAACAATTCGAAAGGGAAGGGAACAAAGGGGAATCCAAACAATCTAGAAGTCAGAACAAAGAAGGGTAAAAAGGAGGGGGTGGATAAGAGGAGAGGGCAGGGATCCAACAACCTCTAATCTTTTGATCATCATCCCTATTGAGATTACTCGGCCTCCTTTCAATTTCTATGGCCTCCCTAAATTTACGGTGATGAAAAGGAGAAATCCTAACAATAACCTTGGCCTCCTCAAAACATATATGATTATTAGTCTTCTTGGCATGTTTTGCCAAGGTTGAAGACTGTGTCCTCCCATGCTTGATGTCAGTTGTGTGCTCATGAATCCTCTAACTAAAAGAGCGCCCAGTTTCACCAATATAGGGAGTCCCATAAGAACCAGGAATAATATAAACCTCTTTTATGTCCTTGGGGTCAACAAGGTCTTTTACAGATCTTATGGAGCTACAAATGGTGTTAAGGAGTATAAAGGTTGAGGGAATGTTATGTTTTCTAAATATTTTCGTAATCTTGTGAGTGGTCCCTTGTACGAAAGGGAGACACGCCCCTAAGATTTGATATTTTGGGTCTTTCTTAACATTGGGACCTCTGGTAGCTTTAAGGAAATCTTTCCAACCTTGGTGCCTACTATATCCATTATTAACAAAAGCATTAAGGAGATGGGATTTCTCTTTAAGAAGGTTCTTTTCATGAAATATTTTCACCGCATGGGTAGCTAGTGTGTTGAGAACACCTAATTTTTTAACATGGAAATGATGAGAGTTGGCATGAAGATACTAATCAATATGAGTTTTTTTCCAAAAAACTTGGCGGGAGAAAGAACCGTCATCCTTATTCAAAATGAGAACATCAAGTAAAGGAAGACACCCATCAACTTCCTTCTCCATAGTAAACTTTATGGAGGAAGATTGATTGTTGAGATGCTGGAAGAACTGATCCAACTATTCTTGGCCATGAGACCAAATGACATAAGTTTCATCCACAAATGTTTTCCATAGCTTAGGCAGGAGATGAGCTTAGGCCAAAGCCTTGGATTCAAATTCTTCCATAAAAATATTAGCAACAACTGGGGATAGGGGTGAGCCCATGGAAACCTCGCATGTCTCCTCATAGAATTCCCCTTCATAGGAGAAAAAATGTAGAAGTAAAATAAATCTACACTAATCGAGTGTTGTTGGGGTCAGTGAGGTGGTTGATGACATCAATGGCCTCCTTAAAAGGGATACAAGTGTAAATGGAGACCACATCGAAACTAACAAGAAAGTCCCTGAGGTCAAACTTAATGCCCTTTAACTCATTGAAAAATGAAGAAGAGTATTTGACAAAGGACTCAGTAAGGCCAACAAGGGTCTCCAGAAAAGAATAAGAATCCCCTTAAAAGGATCTCTAGAACAGTAGCTCTAGCTATAAAGTCTAGTAACATTGTGGGTTCCTTTCGCCATAAGCTTATTGAGAGTAGCCCCATCACTTCCAGGATCTATGGGATTCCAAAGATCCATAAGGAAGGGGTCCTCCTGAGACCCACTGTCCATGCCATAGGACTGCTAACCTACATCCTAACCAAATTCCTTGCCTTGAAGGTTAAACCCCTTGTTGGCCTTACTGAGTCCTTCGTCAAAGACTCTTCTTCATTTGTTAATAAGTTAAAGGGCATTAATTTTGACCCTTGGAAATTCTTGTTAGTTTCGATGTGGTCTCCCTTTACACCTATATCCCTATTAAGGAGGCCATTGAGGTCATCAATCACCTCACTAAACATGACATCGCTCGATTAGTAGAGATTTGTCTTACTTCTACTTTTTTTTTATTTGAAGGGGAATTCTATGAGCAGACATGCAGGGTTGCCATGGGCTCACCCTTGTCCCCGGTTGTTGTTAATACTTTTATGGAAGTATTTGAATCCAAGGCTTTGGCCTCAACCCGTCTTGTGCCTAAGCTATGGAAAATATTTTTGGATGACACTTGGGTCATTTGGTCTCATGGCCGAGAAGAGTTAGATCAATTCTTCCAGTATCTCAACAATCAAACTTCCATAAAGTTTACTGTGGAGAAGGAATTTGATGGGTACCTACCTTTCCTTGATGTCCTCATTTCGAAGAAGGATGACAGTTCTTTCTCCCACCAAGTGTTTTGGAAGAAAACTCATACTGATTAGTATCTTCAGGCCAACTCTCATCATTTCCCTGCTCAAAATTTGGGTGTTCTCAACACACTGGCTACCCGTGCACTGAGAATATCTCATGAAAATTATTTGAAATGAGGGTTTGAACACCTTTTCATGCGTACAAGAACCTCCCACTTGAGATCTTAAACAAATGTGATCTAGCTTATGTTGACAATTGCAGAATTGTGTACTTGAAATAGGTGTATATGTTTGTTTGTTTTCATTTGTTTAAGTGCTTTAACTTGATTTGTTTATGCTGATATTAAACACATATATCACACATATAATGCAGAAAATAAACATTACACATAACAGCAAATTTAATAAGGAGTTCACCCCGATCTCGTGGGCTACATCTCCGTGAGCTCTTATGAACTTGACTTGGCTATTTGGGATTATGGCTCGAATTCTTTTACAAGTTCCACACTCAACTCCAAAAGGTTACTAACTAAACCTATGGGCTTAGAAAAACCATATACATCCCTGTCATGGCTATCCTCTTTGTGCAAGCAGATCTAGGCTCCCTTGGACTTAATTCCTTCAGCAAATGCATTGATCTTACTTGAGCTTAATAATGGCACAAACACCTTCAGAATGCTTCAAATGTCTTTGAAACCTTTTCTACTATCTCCAACACATATCTGACATCAAAAAATGACTATTCATTTGCTCAAAACGAGCACTGCATCCCTGATCTAGGCCTTCCTCCACAGTTGGCTCTCGGTTGCCTAAAACTTCCCTTCAGCATCTCGACCTTTAGAAGTCTCCAAATGCTTCTAAAAACACCTTAATTTTATTCAGAAGGTTCATTACAATCAGGAATGAATATTTTTTGTTGAGAATGGATACTGGTAGCTACTACAACATCTTTTAACCCCTAGTGGCCTTGAGCTCCAAAATCTCCTTGGATGGAAATCTCCTTGAATATGGCTTCTTCAGCTTCTCTAGACTATTCCAATGGCTTCATAAGGCCCAAATTAGTCTAGGTAGACTCTTCTTTCACTCCCTTAGATCGAAAATCACTTCTGGAGTGCATTTACTCAGATTGCCCTAGAAATTCTCCACTAAATTTGTCAAACTGCAGTTAAATTTGGCAAATTCCACAAATTTAGGAGGTCTGCCAGCAAAATCGCAGGGCTAACCATAACTATTAGTGGATTGGCATATGCATGTGACCGCAATCTCTGGGCAGTTATGTTAATGTGTTGGTGGTTGGCGGTTTGCCGTTACATACACCACTGCATGTGACCACTATTAAGGGGACTGCTGGCGGGTAAGACCGTTGGGGGTCTTGACCCCCAAACCTTTGGCCTTTACAACATTAATATAAACTGCAACCTATAATGATTAAGAAACAATGGTTAGTGGAGTTAGCTAGATGACTAGCTTGCCCGTGGCAGGTCATGGGTTCGATCCTCCAAAATTTTAATATGCCATACCAATTCAGGGCCACGTGGTGTCCTCCGAGCTTGCCACGTGTCAGCCTTTGATTGGTCCACAAAAAGGAATATTCCAATGAATATTCTAGGGAATATTTTAAGGAATATTCTTCGTAATATTCTTTTTTTAATTTTTCCAAAATTCATAATTTTTCAGTTTACTTGGTATTTTTAAAATGCAATAACTCCTCCATATGGTGTCCATTTTTCAAACTGTTCATGGCGTCAGAATCAGGAAAATGAGATCTATCCAGTCATTTAGGATTGACACACTTTCGAACACTTCGAAATTTGAGCTATCACTAAAGTCTTGGATCAATATCTGATCACTCCTCCCCATTGGGAATATTTTGGACCCCAAAAGACTGATATACTGATTTGAAAAGTAGACGAGAGTACATCACCCTCTTTTTTTAGCCTCCATACACTTGCCTTGCATATCTATTGCCTTTCAACAAAAATTTGAAGGCAGACGACACTTCCCTTTCTGAATGCGCTTGTCCTACTATGAAGAAATGTCTTCCTTGAACTCATTCAGAAATTACAGAAGGTAACTAGACATTAGTTCCAAGCCACTTCCATAAAAAATTCACAAATGTAACCATGGCAATTTTTGCTGCTGCAAATCTACTTCTGTAGACGATGTCAAAAGAAGATAATAACTTGATGAAATAAACTCTTATTTCAACAAAAGGAACAACTTTCACGTCCTGTGAATCATCATTAGGTCTTTATATCATGTTTAAAAATGATCTACTAAATCACAAGTGGACAAAATCATGCCTTTCAAACATTTGACTCTTCAAGTCAAGCGTGTACAAAGAGAATTTTAAGGATTCTTTTACAAAGATGAAACACTTCATCATTATCTCCTTTTTACAATTTGGGAGATCAAATCAACTTTTCCCAGTCAATATTCTATTACATGCATGTTTAAAAAAAAGTAATCAAACCTACAAGTTAATCACACATACATGCTCAAAATACTAGGAATCATCATCCCTATGCTCATGCATATCATTCTCATGCATGCATTTCATCCTTCAACTTTCTCTTAGGTACAATCATAAGTACAAGATCCTCAATCACATGCACATGTACTTTCAAAGCTGAAATGAATATAACTTTCGCTACAGTAAAGCGAGTTTCATACTCAACTTTTCCATCCTGCAACTTGCATTCCCTTAGCAAAGAAATGCATTTAATCAAAAGACATGCAACTTTAATTGGATAAGAATTCTAACCATTTCTTACCAATCCACATCAAAGGTGCTTATTTTAACTGCACATCGACATCAATATGTGAATCATCCTGACACGTATCAATGATGGAAACTTCCTTCCCATTCTTGTCATACTCTTTCTCCACTTTCTACAAATTTTCCAAAGGCATTGTTGGATTTAGAGTCCAACACCTTTCAGCAGTATGTCCTTGCTTATGGAAATAAGTACAACATGTGTTCATCTTCTTGACAGCATGATTTTCATTGTTCAATGGAACTTTGGCTTCTTGCCTTCTTTCCTTCAAAATTTTCCTGTATGTGGCCATTCTTTTCCAACATCTAGAAACACTATGGTTAACCAGACCACAAAAAGAACATGCAATTCTTTTCCAATGCTTGTGTCGAAATTTCCATGCTTTATGTGATCAAAATAAATATGATTAAAATCAGATTTATACCTCTCTTTCACCTTCATTACCTTCATGAGGAGGTGAATCAAATGAAGAAGAAGCTCCCTTTGGAACACCATCAACTACTTTAATGGTTTTAGAGCTTTCACAAATCTCTTGTTCAAGTGCATGCTTATGCACACATTCTTCCTACAAGGTATGTTTCAAACTATTGTATTCCCCAAGAATACAATCTTTACCAACTTGAGTTAGGGAACTTGAAATGAAACTCCTTCTAGGAACTATTTAAATTGCCTTCATGGTTGCTTTCGAACTTTCTCCATAAGATTTCCCATAGCCAAGACCCAAATACTTAGGCCTTTCCTCAACCATTATTGGCTCAACAATACCCTGTGCATGTTTTCCCAATCCTTTTACTTCATATCCCATTTTGGACATCAACTTGGACACTATGCCTCTGGTATGTTTCTCAAAATAACCAACATAAACATTCTTATAAGAATTTGAAGACAAACTAGATTTGTTTACCTCTTCTTCAAGCTGATACTTGGCTAAGGCTTCTTTGGCAACAAGGAGTTGTGTCTCCAACTCATGTATCCTTTCCCAATTCATATTTGCAATATGAAGTTGGCTTTCCATTTCTTGCAATTGGTCAGAAATCAATTGCTTCTCTTCCTTCATGGAATTCAACTTCTCTCGAAGTTTAGTGCTCTTCCTTTCAACCTCATACATTTCTCTCACCATATTCATCATGATGATTTTTTTTTCTTCAAGCCTTCATCAAAGAATCTTGTGAAGGGGGATGATTTTGAAAACTCACTTTTGGAAGCTGTCATTATAAAAATGAACAAAAGAACTTCAACAAAATTCAAAATTTATTAACAAATTTCTGAACCATATGATTGCACAGTGAATCCCTTATTCAAACAACTTGTTTTGCATCAAACCTCTTGTGCTTCAAGAATTGTCTTGAGGTCCTTGGGGTAAGGAGAATGCCTTCAGCCCTTTTTCCTTCTTTTCCTCTCCTAGACTTAGCTATCAATAGCTTTCCCTTCACCTTTGCAAACTCAAGCAATAGTCAATTTACAAATAATCAATCAATAGAATTTGATTGTCCTACTTAAACACCTTTCAATTCAAACAAGAAAATAGATTTCTTTGTCAATTGAGCATCCTGCTCTGATACCATATTATCTGAAACGACAGTTTGAACAACTTATCATGCTTACAAGAACCTCCCACTCCAAAGCTTAAACAAATGTGATCTAGCTTATGTTGACAATTGCAGAATTATGTACTTGAAATAGGTGTATGTGTTTGTTTGTTTTCATCTGTTTAAGTTCTTTAACTTGATTTGTTTCTTCTGATATTAAACACATACATCACACATATAATGTAGCAAACAAACATCACACATAATAGCAAATTTAATAAGGAGTTCACCCTAATCTCGTGGGGTACGTCTCCGTGAGCTCTTGTCAACTTGACTTGGCTCTTTGGGATTATGGCTTGAATTATTTTACAAGTTCCACACTCAACTCTAGAAGGTTACTAACTGAACCTATGGGCTTAGAAAAACCATATACATCCCTGTCATGCTTGTCCTCTTTGTGCAAGCAGATCTAGGCTCCCTTGGACTTGATTCCTTTAGCAGGTGCACTAAGCTTCCTTGAGCTTCCTAATGGCACAAACTCATTCAAAATGCTTCAGATATCTCTAAAACCTCTACTACTATCTCTAGCACATATCTGACATCAACAAATGACAGTTCATTTTCTCAAAACGAGCACTGCATCCCCGATCTAAGCCTTCCTCCACGGTTGGCTTTGGGTTGCCTGAAACTTTCTTTCAACATTTTGGCCTTTAGAAGTCTCCAAATGCTTCTAAAAATACCTTCATTGGATTTAGAAGTTTCATTGCAGTCAAGAACGACTGTTTTTTTGCTGACAATAGATACTGGTAGCTCCTGCAACAGCCTCTAACCCTTGGTGGCCCTGAGCTCCAAAATCTCCCTGGATGAAAATCTCCTTGAAGATGGCTTCTTCAGCTTCTCTAGACTATTCCAATGGCTTTATAAGGCCCAAATTAGTCTACGTAGACTCTTCTTTCACTCCCTTAGGTCAAAAATCACTTCTAGAGTGCATTTACTCAGTTTGCCCTAGAAATCCTCCACTAAATTTGGCAAACTGCACTTAATTGTAGTTAAATTTGGCAAATTCCTCCAATTTAGGAGGTCTGCCAGTGAAATTTCCGGACTAACCGTAACCATCGGTGGATAGTTTCGCGCATGTGATTGCAATCTCCGGGCAGTTATGTTAATGCGCTTGTGGTTGGCAGTTAATCGTTACATTCACCATTACATGTGACCACTATTAAGGGAACCGTTGGCAGGTAAGACCGCTGGCAGTCCTGACCCCCAAACCTCTGGCCATTACAACATTAATATAAACTTCAACCCATAACGATTAAGAAACAATGGTTAGTAGAGTTGATCGCATGCCTGGCTTGCTCGCGGGAGGTCACAGGTTCGATCCACCAAAATTTTAATATGCCATACCAATTTAGGGACATGTGGTGGCCTCTGGGCTTGCCACATGTCGGCCTCTAATTGGTCCACAAAAAAGAATATTCTAGCAAATATTCAAGAGAATATTCTAGGGAATATTTCTTGCAAGATTTTTATTTTTAATTTTTTCTAAAATTCATAATTTTGCAGTTTACTAGGCATTTTTAAAATGCAATAACTCCTCCATACAGTGTTTGTTTTTCAAACCGTTTGCGGCATAAAAATCAAGAAGACGAGATCTATCTGGTTGTTTAGGTTCAAAACACTTTTGAACACTTTGAATTTTGAGCTATCATTGAAGTCCTCGATCAATATCTGATCAGAAAAGAACCTTGATAAAGAGAAAGCCCATCTCCTTAATGTTTTTGTTAATAATGGATATAATAGGCACCAAGGTCTAAAAGATTTCATTAAAGGTAGCAGAGTTCCCAAGGTTAAGAAAGACCCAAAAGGTTAAATCTCATGGGTGCAACTCCCTTTCATACAAGGGACCACTCACAAGATTGTGAAAATCCTTGGAAAACATAATGTTTCGTTAGCATTTAGACCCCTTAACACCATTTGTAGCTCCCTAAGATCTGTGAAAAGTATTGTTGACCCCAAGAACATGAAAGGGGTTTATGTTATTCCTTGTTCTTGTGGGACCCCCTATATTGGCGAAACTGAGCGCTCTATTAATTAGAGGATTCATGAGCATGCATCCAACATCAAGCATGTGAGGACACAGTCTTCAGCCTTGGCAGAGCACATGGAGAAGACTAAACATCATATATGTGTTGAGGAGGGCAATGTTATTGCTAAGATTTCTCCTTTTCATCACCATAAATTTAGGAAGAATATAGAAATTTAAAGGAGGCAGAGCAATATCAACAGGGATGACGGTTGGAAGGTTAGAGGTTGTTGGATCCCTGCCCTTTCCTCTTAGCCAACCCACACCCACCCCACCCCCCCCACTCTCCCCCTCCTTTTTTACCCTACTTTGTTCCGACTTCTAGATTTTTTGGATTCCCTTTGTCCCCTTCCCTTTTTTTAATTATTGATTTTCCCTTTGGCTTGGTTCTCATTACCTTTTCTTATTCATTTTTATTAATATATTTTCATTCATAAAAAAATGAAATTAAGAAGATAACAAAACTTCTCCTAATATTTATCTATTAGATTTAATTTTCTTAGCTTAGGTTCTTAATAGTCTTACTTTTTAATTATAATATATTTTTTATTATTATTGAAAATGTTATATAAATTAATAAGTTTATTTATAAACATAACAAATTATAAGCATATATATTTAAATATATAAACTTAATAAACATGTTAATTAACTGATTATTTGATGCGTATTTATGTTTAATCCATGATAGATTCAATAACTTAATTTAAATGAAAACAAATTAACTATTTAATTAATTATTTAATAAACATTTATATAATTTTATCCTAACTTATCCCATAATCCTTCATATATGAGTATTTATATAAATTTATTAAGAGAGGATAATGCATATTTAGTTACAAATATATTTAAATAAATAAACATGCTAAACAAGTTCACTATTTTAATTTAACTAATTAATAAACATTTAATCTTACCTTAATTTATGTCATAATAATATAAGTTTATATATAGTTTATTTATTTTTAAATTGAAAAGAGGATTAAGTTTAAAGTTCTTAATTTAGGTTCATGAAAAAAAGGTAGTCAATTATTAGTGGAAATATTTAGTTACATATATATTTCAATATAAATAATTAAATCTAACAAATTAACGAATTAATTAATAAACTAACTAATTAGCTAATTAATTAACTAACTAGTTAGTTAATTAATTAACTATTTAAAAAATTAAAAATTTCCGCTAACTCTTGGTCGAGTCAAATTTAGCAATAGTCCAGTCAATTATAATTGTTTCCCTTGGTCAAAAAGTAGTTGTTTCTTTCTAGTTGTTTAGTCTCTCTATTTAATTTGTTGCCAAGATCTCGTTCTTCATCTTGTCATGATGATGAACCACACTTGTTAGTTCGAAATGCGTCGAGAAATGAATTTTGATTTGATTATTGCCAAAAACCTGTCTCAAAAACTTGATATGGATCAAAGAAGCCTGAATTCAAATATTATTATTATTAATTATAAGAACATGTAACAATATTTTTCACCACACTTTAGAATGAAAATCCTTAATTTGTAAATAGATTTTATTACAATACAATGAATTAATATCATGAATTAATTCCATGACTTCTCAATCATGCAATCAAAATATTTGACATAAAATTTATTTTCATAATTAAGCAAAGTCTTTTGGTAGAAATCACATTAAGCACCCTCTTAATACTTCTAGTTACTTTCGTATTTTTCTTAATGTTAGCATGTCATTGGTTCGTTTGGAGATTGGCAGGGTGAGAAAGGTTTTGGATTTCATTTCTCGTGATTGGTAATCTCTCCATTTGGAACTTTCAAATGAGATCTCTGCTCAACTTTGGTCAAGGATCGAGGCATGCTCGACATTGAAATATACTCGTCTTGAAGACATATGGAAAGTAAAGCAGTAAAACAAGTTCAGTAAGCTCTCATAGAAATTGATCTTGTAGCCTAATGAGTCTAGTTTCTTTCGTGGTCCTTCCAGAAGTAGAATTAATTCTAATCAAATCTTTTCTCTCTAAACTTGGGTTGTTAGTGTTTCTCATCATTCTTCCATCGAAGGTGAAGATGGAATGGTCTCATGTTTTGACAGTAATAACTCTGCAAATTCACCGGGTCAAATTCCTTGTTGTTCGTTTTACGTTAATTCTTCTTTGGTTTATGTTGGTCTCTAAAATAGTGGAAGTGGTTCTATTAATAATAATATTCAATTGAATAATAATAATAATAATAATTGGTTTAATAGTAATAATAATAATTATGATTGTATTTTCACTTCAGATAAGAATAATAATATTAGGAATAGCAATAATACTTTATGTTTGGATGACAATAATACTAATAATTTGTATAATAATAATATCACTTGGCTTAATGATAAATAATATTAATGAGGCTAGTGACTCTGTTTTCAATTCTGATAATTGTTATAATGATTGGTAATAAGACTCTAGGTTTGCATAATATTACTTGTTCTAATTTTCTTTCCTCTTCTAGTAATAGGGTTGTCAATCTCTCTAGCTTTTCTTTTGATTCCCCCCCATCTTTAGTCTTTTGGAGAAAGGTTTAATTTTTTCTCTTTCTCCTAGAAAGATCTCGGTCAATGATATCATCTGTGACATTGAATATGGTATTAGGGACTTACCGGATGTCAATAAAGATATCATTCCTCAATATTGTGCGGTTGTTCTTAGAAAGGAAAAGCCCCCCAAGAACAACATTAGCCAACCTGAGTTTGATGCTCTCAAATCATTAAACAATAATAATAATATTGTTCTTCTCAAAGCCAACAAAGATGGTGTTGTGGTTATTCTTGATAAACATGATTACCATTGGAAGATGTTGGACCACCTCCATAATAGCGGGAGCTACAAGAAACTCAAAAAGGATCTTCTGAAAAAGATTTCCAAAATTGCGGCTCTTGCTATAAAGGCTAGTAGGTCGGTCATCTCGTTCAGTCATAAGCTTATTGAAAGTTTCCCTCTTTCCCCTAGAATCTATGGTCTACCAAAGATTCATAAGGAAGGGGCTCCTCTCAGACCCATTGTCAACATGATAGGAGGGCCAGCTTATCTTCTTGCTAAATATTTAGCCCAAAAGCTTAAGCTTGTTGTTCGCCATACAAAATCCTTCGTCAAGGACTCTACATTGTTTGTTAATGAGTTAAAGAGTTTCAAGCTTGACTAGGTGATAATCTTGTGAGCTTCAATGTGGTCTCCCTCTACACTAATATCCCTATCAACAAGGCCATCGAAGTCATCAAGCACATCACGAATCCTAATACGACTTATTTAGTTGGTATATGTCTTACTTCTACTTTATTTTCATTTGATGGGGAATTATATGAGTAAACTTGCGGTGTCACCATGGGTTCCCCCTTCTCCCTTGTGGTAGCTAATATATTCATGGAGGATTTTGAATCAAAGGCCTTAGCTTCTTCTCGTCTTTTGTACTGACCCATCTATAAATACAAAGAATGCAAGCATAATAGCAGGTATACGGTACATGCATATGATAGCTACATATGCATGTGTCGCATACATCGCACTAGTATTTTATACTAAATTGATTATAAGTGCTAAATACCATGACACTTCTTGGAATAGAAGTTCTACTCATTCATCAATATTGCGTAATGCATGGTTAGCTCTTAAAAGAGGACTATACATATTATATGTTCCAGATTAATGATATAATTATATTAATAAATAAAGGTTAATTATTAATATAAATAATTAATTAAAAAAGGGTCCAAGTATAAAGTTTATAAAACTTTATATTAAAACAAATATAAATAAAACAATGTAATATGTTAAAAATATATATAAACGTTATAATGTTTAATGATACATGAATATACAATGTAATGGTCATCTTAGAAGATTAATAAATATCATATGGTTTCAAAAGGTGTATTCATTCATGACCTGAGAGAAGAACTGGAGGAGATACGTGGGCTCAGGTTTGTCAACAGCAAGATGAGCGGTGGCTGCAGATGGAAGGGTGGCCATCGTCAAACCAGAGGATAAAGACCGTAGGACAGGGAATGAGCAGGGGACGGAGAAAAACCAGGAGGAAGAATTCGGAAGGTAAGGGAATCAGCTATTGGAAGAGCTTGATCATTCTGAGGTTCTGGGCACGAGGGTACAGTGAGCTTCTGTTAAGAAGCTTACTGGATTGAGCAGCCAGGCTTTGCTCAATTTGGCTGGGTGGATTCGGTCTCTTGGTAACTGTAGCAGCATAGCCGGAGGCATCTTCAACTACAACAGTTCAGGTAGGTACCTCAATAGTCCCGTTAATTGATATTGTTAAGTCCAATGAAAATGTTACAGCTTCATGCTTTAAAATTCCTTACTGTTTTCTGTACATCTGTTTATCGGTTCTTACATACGGTGGATTCAGTCTCTTGGTAATTGTAGCAGCATAGTCGGAGGCATATTCAACTGCAGAAGTTCAGGTAGGTACGTCAACAGTCCCGTTAATTGATTTTGTTAGGTCCAATGAAAATGTTACAGGTTCATGCTTTAAAATTCCTTACTATTTTCTATACATCTATTTATCGGTTCTTACATATGGTGTGAGAGGGGTTGTTCAAACCCTTTCGACCTCATAGGCCCTGCGTTTTGGTCTGTGTAAGCTTCACTTCATCGTAACAGTAAAGAAAACCCCGTCGTGGGTTCTCGAGGGTTGCCGGGCATGCTACAATTTACGGTTTAAATAATTGCTAGGGTTTAAAGAAAATCCAAAGCACACATTTACAGAAGCGAGTCAATGCCAATATCAAGGCACCTGACGGCTATGTTGCTGCCTTATCCATTTCGCTTTGGCATTTTAAAGCTTCCGCATCACTGTTGGTAAAGAACAATATCTTGTACTGAGGGTTTTGTAGACCACCAGTGCGAGATTTGCATGGTTCTTAATAAATTTAAATACCAGTTGCAGCAAAAATGCTTCGACTCCCAAAACTAGTCGGCAAGTGTATTATCCCGACGAATCACGTTTCTTCATTTGGGTTTCTCTTGCATTTATCGAGGTGCATTTGAATGGAGTAGGGAGTAGTACTGCCCGTCTTAACAGTGGTTAGCAAAGTCTAGTTATTGTTTTTGGAGGGAAGGATTCCATAACCTGTGTGCACAGGGAAACTGTGTAGTCTACCTCTGTTGTTAACGGAGGGGCATGGCGAAAATGAAACCAGGGAAGAAGGATTTGGAATCTTACACAAGCAAAGAGACTATCAAGATCATGAAAGTAGGAGATTGTGTGTTCATGCGAAACTCAGATGCTGATAGGCCTCCTTATGTTGCGAGAGTAAAAAGAAATATAGAGGCTAATAATCAAAACAATGTCAAAGTTCGTTCGTTGGTATTATCGCCCAGAGGAATCAATTGGTGGAAGGAGACAATTTTATGGAGCAAAGGAGTTGTTCCTTTCTAACCACTATGATATTCAAAATGCCCATACTATAGAAGGCAAATGTACACATTCAAAATTTATACTAAGGTTGACAATGATGGTTTCGAGGATTACCTCTGACGCTTTGAATATAAGGCAGTTTCAGGTGGTTTCACTCTTGACAGGGTGGCAGTGTATTGCGAATGTGAGATGCCATATAATCCAGATTATCTTATGGTGCAATGCGAAGGGTGCAAAGATTGGTTTCACCCTTCTTGTGTGGACATGACCATAGAACAAGCAAAAAAAAAAGTAGAACGTTTTTTTCTGTTCAGATTGTTCATCTGAGGATGATGATAAAAAGTCATGCAACTTCCATCCAATTCTAGTTTAGATGCTTTTCTCAAACAATAAACTGACTCTTCAATTTCCAGCTCCACCATGGACGAGTGATGTTGCATGCTCTCAGAATCTTCACCTTCTACTATATTCGTTTCTACTGTCAATCTGAATTAAATTTCGATATTTTTTATACAAGCTAGTTGTACTGAAATTTATATTAACTAAAAGCCACTCAAGGTGACTTGACTTCAAAACATAAAAATAAACCCATGGCTTCGTGTTGCACTGCAAAACTTGACCAAATATGTTCACTTTCAATCAAATAAGGTGTTCGTAGGATTCTTTTACTTACAAGAGAATTAGATAAAAGATTTTCAAACATGCAAATCTAGGTTTTAACCTTTAAATTTATGAAGTAGGTCATTGACCACTTTACGAGAGCAAGAAAAGCTCAAGTTTTCTTGTCAAAATTCTTTTAATTTAGTTAGGTGTTGTAAGTGCTCCGAATTAGAGCAAATTGAACTAAATTTTGAACAATCTAAAAGTAGATGATGATCCTCTTTGACAGAATTGTCGAACCTCATTTAATTCATATCATATGATGGTCATGTAATTTTCTTTGTTCCAGTTTATCCATTTTTTTTTTGCGAAGTGAGCCGTAGTATGCTACATAAATAGTGGTCTAGATGTTTTGTTTGGTGAAGAAAGGGCCGATTGGTTTGCACTGGATAAAATGCTTGCTATTTGTTAAACAATATCTTTTTTGGAATGTATCGATTCCCAACGACATCTCACCTCACCTTGTCTCACTGGATTGTTTATCTATTTAATGGATTTTTATCTTCTGCACATGGAAGGATTTTTAAGATGGCATTCACAACTATTCACATGGTCTTGATTTTGAAGGAAATGCAACTATGAATTATGCTTCTGAATTGCAAGCATACATGTGACTTCACTAGTTTATTTGGTTTTTGAAATACTTGAAGCCAATGAACATGTTCTCAGTTTTGAAGAAACTATATTGCTTTGTACTTAGAAGTCCTTTCGAGATATTGTCGAGAGCTATGTTACCAGAAATGTGACGTCTTGCCAAGAAAATACGAAGAGTCAGAAACAGTATGGAAAACACTCTTTCTAGGGCCTTTTTTTTCATTTTCAGAACAACCGTAAAATAAAAGAAAACAAAAACAATTAAAAAACTGAAGACATCTTTATGTGCATATTATGCATAGTGCAAGTGGGGACTATTTCTTATTCTGGAACCCTTTGCCGTCCATCAAAAGGAGCCACAAGCTTGAGATTTTTTTATAAAGTTCTTTCAGGAATAAGATGTGGCTGTGAATTCTTCCACCAAAAATCTATCAAATAGAATTCAGTTAATTGCATATGAAAACAAAGGCTTAGCATACAAGACCATTCAAGATTCCAGATTTATCGACGAGTTAAGTACTCTTTGCAAACCACTAACATCATAGCACCTCTCAATCTGATACAAAAATTCCATTCTTCTATGATATGAATTTACTTGACAGCTGTTGCCAAAACATGTATAAGATGGGCCTGTTTATCAATCCTAAACCCATCATAAGCATCTGTTTGCATTGTTCCCTGCTGTATTTTTCCATGCTTCGACATATTTTCTTGTCTTCTTCAATCTTGCCTTTTATTGATCAATGCTTCCACACCCACCACATCATCTTCTTCCTAAAATGCATAGCAGCCCCTCCATTTGATGATGATATCAAAATCGTTATCATAGGTATCAAAGCCAACAACATTGTTTGAGTGTTGGTATTTCATCCCCAAACCCTTATCCACTATTTGTTGAACCTAATGCCGGTGTTGAAGCTTGAACACACTTTTGAATTTTCTTTACAGATACATTTTCTTCTTTCAAAGATAAGTACTTCCTCATAACCCTCTTCACTATATTTTTGATCGAGTACATGGCATTTGTCCAAGCTTAAATTTATCTTTTCCTTCTTGAATTTGGGTAAATGGATTCAAGTGAACAATTTTGGCATAATGAAACACTAGTCACATTTCCTTCATTCAGAACATCTGTGACTAAACTGCTTTTATTTAGTTTCCTAATAATGGTTCCCTTCGTAGGTCACGTTTCCTTGTCAATAACAAATTGGAAAGCTTCTAAGTTTGACCAAACAAGAAAAAAAATAAAATAAAAAATATAATAAAATGACAGAAAACCTCCTAACAATAAAATGAAGTTAGGGGCAATCAGAATTGTCTAAAATTATCATTATACTCACAATTTTGTATAGTGGACTTCAGGATGTTGGAAAATGGTCACCATTGTTCCGTGCATTTTATGTTAAAATACGCTAATGTCAATGGGCATGGAGTTTGGTTGACTATTCAACCAGAAAGCCAGGTTTGAGTAATCTTAGTGCAATGGTAATGAATTATGTCAATGAAATGTTGAGAACTGATAAGTAGAAATATTCATGTAATGTGTTTGAAGAACTCACCTTGAAACCATTACCTATGGAGTGAGTTAATAAGTAGAATAACTCAACTTTTCTTGTAAATCCAATTTTTGTGGAAAAGTAAAAGTTACACCTTGATCTAGTCATGTTGAAATTTCAATGATTGAGTCATTTTAAAATGGGCTAAAACATATAAGGCCAAAGTTCCATGGTCAAAGATCCCGTTAAAAAGGTGGAACTATAACTTCTGGAAAAGTTCCACTTGGATTTGGAAAAAAAAAAAAAAAATCAGCCAAAAAGGTTGCGTCTGTCCAATTATTAACTTACTCCTTACCTTATAATTAGACTGTTGAACTGTATCTCTTCTAGATTTTAATCATGACATGTCTATGGTAAATTTCCTGGCTAAAGGTCAAACTGATATGGAACCAGAACAATCCTTCATTTAAATATATTATAAGTTTAATCCATATCTAAGTAATATATTCAAAAATATAAATATGTATGTCCTTCTTGAAAAGGTAATAGCTAGATTGAGGTGTGACGGGTATGTTGCCGATGTTCATTGTAATGAGGCATTTAACATTTTCATTTTGTGAATTTTATTTAGTAATAAATTTTAGATGATCTACCTTAGGAGCTAATGACCATACACTTCTGCATTATTTCATATTAGGATAGAATACCCTGCATTAGGACAAGGAGGTCGCAAGACCACCCTCCTTGACCTCGGTACCAATAAGATCTACCTAGCAGATAAAAATAGCTAAAACTATACCCGTTTATGAATGTGAAGTTGCAAAATAAAATTATATGTTAAATTCGATTGTCTACCTCAAAAGTTTTATAGAATTTTATTATGTATACAGGAACCATTACAATGGTAAAGACATATGAGCGACGACAACGTGATCGGGCAGCATCACCGTCATTAATGCTGCCACCGTCGCCATCATCATCCCCATTTCCAACACCCTCACGATCGTCACCACCAAGACCATTATCAACATCAATCGCCCCAGGGCTAGAGTTGATTGTGATAATGAAATCATTGGAAGCCTTATTGGAGACATTAAAAGAATCAACTAAGGCTAAGACCAAAGAGGAATTTCAACCTTTAGCTACTAGTTCAGTGGAACCAAAGAATTTTAAGCCCAAAAGATCAAAAGAAGACATTTCTAGGGAGCTTTAGAAAATTAGACTCCCATAATTCTCAGGAGGTCGAGCAGGTGAACACACTGAAGCATGGTTAGAAGGAATTAACAGATGCTTTAGATTAAGAGAATATTCTTCTTCGGCAAAAACAAAAATTGTTGTATTTCAATTAAAGGAAAGTGCCTTGATTTGGTGGGGAAATCTAGAAAAGCAGCTGCACCTTACATCGGATAATGTCCCTTGGGAACTATTTGAGGAAAGGTTCTGCGCAAAGTATTTACCAACATACTTTTAGAAACAGCAAGCCAAAGCCTTTCATACATTAATTCAAGGAAATAAAACAATGGAAGAGTACGAGATAAGGTTTATGGAGCTTGTAAAATACATTCACTACTTATATTCTGATGAACGTCAAGCTGAACGCTTCATATTTGGGTTAAATCCTCACATCAGAGCCTTGGTAAGCATGTGGAAACCATCATCAGTAGTTGAGGCGGTTGAATGTGGTCGTTATGCAGAAGAGCACCTTGGAATAAAAAAAGATATAGGGCCAACAGAACCTTTACAATTAGGATTTCCAGGAAAGACTCCCTGAAGCTTCTTCGGAGGAGGTAGCTCGAGGCCACCTTATGGTAACAGGTTTACCCCAAGAAATATAG
The DNA here is from genome assembly GCA_000404065.3 of Pinus taeda. Taxonomy (NCBI): domain Eukaryota; kingdom Viridiplantae; phylum Streptophyta; class Pinopsida; order Pinales; family Pinaceae; genus Pinus; species Pinus taeda. Next base: position 18,481 of record APFE031506937.1, on the reverse strand, counting down.
GAACAAGAGCTCCCATGGTAGTAAACACTATAGCTGCAAAATCATCAAACACCAGTCCATGGACTTCTCTCGGGACTGCCAGTAGAGGAAGAAATTTGAGAGGAATCAACATGAGAGGACAAAGCTCGTTCTCTAGAAATTCACGTCCTGATTCAAGAGGATCAATGCAGCTTAATTGTTGGGAATGTGGTCGACCGCATTTTCAACATGATTGTCTAGAAGCTTCCTTGAATATATTGCATAGGACTGGAGAGGGACCAATATCAAACAATCAAGGTAATCATAGAGTTCATGCAGTTGTCAACAACGACCAAGCAAGACATCAACCCATTGTAGTGGAATATTCAAGTATCGGACGAGGGAATCGTATCGGTCGAACCATTACGTATACTGGATCGTAGGGTTCGACAGCTCAAGAATCGCCTGGTGGACCAAGTTAAGGTCCAATGGGACAAATATATTCCTGGATCAGCTACTTGGGAAAATACAGAGGACATATGTCAAAGATACCCTAATCTATGTCAATTTTGAAGAAATTTAAACTATGTTTAGTATATATTTACTTCACTGCAATCAGAGACTCAAGACCAATTTGAATGATTATATATAAACATGAAATTTTGTGACATAATATATGTTTAACTTCTGCTGGTACATGGATACCAAAACAATATATGTTGTTGATCTTACTAAATTATAGTTGTCAAGTAAAGTTTAAGATAGTTAAATGATTTTACTTCTGATAGGAATTAAGATATTATAAATTTGTGTTATCCATACATGTTAATATGATCAATGGAATAGAAATCAGGGAATAATTACATTTTAAATGAAAGTCAAACGACATGTATAGAATATGGGAAAATATGTTATACTGTAATGACATATGTGAATAATACATGAGTTATTTTGAATATGCTCATGCACATTTTACGAATGCATGGATAAGTGTATGATTGTATATAATAAACAATTACCGGGATGACCATGTGATGACAGAACCTCAGAATAATTAAAGCTCAAAGTGATTCTACGATAGGGTATTAGCCATAATTCTACTTGGAGGGGTGGAGGTGTTGCCCACCATTTATCCTCTGAACCCTGGAGTCATGGGAGGACTGTGCAAGTCACGCTCCCCTAGACGTGCGATGATGACTGCCGGATGCCTACTGGGAATGAGGTTGGTATAATCGACACTATCACCTTAGAGTTTATTAATGGTTAGGTTAGTAAAATTGACACCATGGCATAACTAGTAGAGGATGGATAGGATGGGAGTGAAAGAGATTAGGAAGTATAGGATGATTTTAGAATAGCTTGGGAACTTGGATAGGGCAAGGCATGACCATTAAAATCATAAACCTAAAACACTAATTTCATAGTCTCTTTATATTAAAATAAAAATTTCTTTACAAACCTAAGAAAGGTGTACTAATTACTATCATAAGCAATTAGATAAAATAAAAACTCTAACTTCGGGACGAAGTTTTTTGAAGAGGGAGTGTATGTTACGACCCATCTATAAATACAAAGAACGCAAGCATAATAGCAGGTATACGGTACATGCATATGATAGCTACATATGCATGTGTCGCATACACCACATTAGTATTTTATACTAAATTGATTATAAGTGCTAAATACCATGACACTTCTTGGAATAGAAGTTCTACTCATTCATCAATATTGTGTAATGCACGGTTAGCTCTTAAAAGAGGACTATACATATTATATGTTCTAGATTATAGATAAAATTATATTAATAAATTAATAAAATAAATGTTAATTATTAATATAAATAATTAATTAAAGGGGATGGTTAGGGTTTGGAAGCGTGGGTATCGGAAGGAACCCCACACAGGACGCGGTTAAGGACAGAGCATCGACCCAGCTAACAGGTACAGTCTTCTGCGGTTTTTCCTTACTGCCAAAAATCTGGACAGCTGGAGGTAAAGCGAACTGGGTCACGGATCTCTGTTAGTATTTCCTTTTATTATCTTTCTTTTTTCCGGCGGCAGTTATCATCAGCTATTTTTCCTTTGCTTTTGGAGTGCGGGTTCGTCGTCGTGGAACAGAGAACCGTTTTGGGTCAACCCAACTGTCATCGCTGTCGTCTGTTCCTTGTTATTTATCCCTAATCATGGTTAACCACGAAGAATTAGTGGATTTAGACCCATCCCGGGAAGATGTATTATCTATGTGGGGAAGGACCCTTCTGAAAAGAACATTGAACTGTTTTTTGGGGTTAAAAAATTTCATGAACCTGATTTCCTTCCCTCAGTGGAATTTCCTCCTTTTTTGCATCAAGGCGGGGTAGTTGCGACTGAGGTCGCTCCGGCTACAAACCAGGGAACCAACGGAAGGAAATCGGCCAAAAATGTGGCGGCAGATGTGCAAACAGACGCTCCTTCTTCGGTGTATAAGGGCAAGTCAGTAGTAAGCTGGTTTCCCCCTTCTATTGGCTTGGGAAGCTCTGAATCCCTGGGTCGTGCACCCAATATCAATAGATTAAGCGCTTCTGAGGTTTGTCCCCCATTCACCAGGGTTTCACTATCATCTGCTTTTCGAAATTCTGAAAACCCTCTTTCTGGGGAATGTCAGGGGACCCATGGTCCAAAGGAGGGGGCTCTGGGTGCACACGTCGACCCTATCAGTGGCATCAGTAGTTCAGGAAACCCTGGTGGTGCCTCCACACATCGACAACAAGCGCAGACTGCTAATTCTCATGGGGTGGTGTCACCACATTGCGATATAGAGCGGCAGGACATTTCTGAGGAACGACGTGGCTGTGCAGAAACACTAAGGAAGAAGGGAGAAAAAAGGAAGCCTCAAATTCGAATAGGGTCACAGGATTTAGGGGAGAACCTTGTTTTAGGTATGGAAGTTTCGATTGATGAAACTCTTGCAGTTGCAGAATGCACGATTGCGGGCCGGGCAAGAGGAAGGAAGTTCTCTCCTGAGGACCTTCAAAAATGGGGAGAAGAGCGTTTTATAAAGGACAACCCACTATGTTTTGAGGCACAATGCCTTGTAAAAGGCTGGTTTATGTTCAAATTCACAGACAAGGAAGCGGCTGACTAGGTCTTGGAGAAAAATTGGTTCATTGGGACCATTCCTGTTCTGATGAAGTGTTGGACCCCTCTATTCGATGCTATTAAGGAAAGCACGGAAGTATTCCCTGTTTGGGTCCGGGCGCCGGGCCTTCCTTTCTTCTTATGGATAGAGGCGGTCTTTAAATCCATTGGAAATAGATTGGGAACCTATATGGAGGTGGATTTATCATTCAGGGAATCAAAGGTCAAGGCAACGGCGCGCATCTTGACAAACATTGATTTGAGTAAGGGCTTGGCAAAAGAAATAACTCTTCAGTATAGAGACTACATCTATGTACAAGTTCTGGACTACGAACACTTGCCATTCCGCTGCCATATATGTCATGAATATGGCCACCTTGCTAGGGAGTGCCCACTGCTCAGGAGACAGAGGCGTTTCAGGAAGACAAATGGACAGAGGGCTTTCAGAAGATCACAACCTTGGGCAAATCAGTCAATGAGAGGCTCACCGCCCCCGTTCGAGGTTGGCATGGATTCCGGGACTCCACGAGATGGGGTTCAAACAGAGGAGGTTCAGAACAACGATGGTGCTGCTGCTGAGGAACCTCTTCCTGATGCTGAAGGGAAGGCCGATGATCGGAGTACATCGCCTGCTCCATCACCACCACGCGCGAAGGACGCGGGTAAGTGTAAAAATCCTCCTTTCATTTCTCCTCAAAATCATGTTTTATCCGATGTGTCCATGCAAGATACACAATCAGTTCCTGAGTTTCACCTTGAAAAACAAACTGTGGAAGATTCACCTCCTGATCTTGACCCTGATATAGAACCTATGCATGCGGATCCGGGTTTTCTTAACTTAAAATGTGAAAAAAAATGGCCCCCCCTTTCCCCCCCGCCTCAAAGTGTTCACTGTCCCTATAATCTCAGATCCATGGGGACAAAACCAGAGCAAGATGGGGCTTTGGGTGGTCTTGGATAGACTCCATCGATTGGTCTAACCAAAGGAAAGCGGGGCAGAAAATCAGACCTATCGAAAGCCAAGTTAAAAGCAAAAATTGATGTGGCGGATGGGAAACAATTCTCAATTCCTGGGGTTCTTAGAGCAGTGCAGACCCCTGTCCATGTTAAAAAATGATATTATCATCTTGGAATTGCAGAGGTTTAGCCAGCAAGCCCAAAAAACTAGCTTTAAAGGAATGGTTACAATCCTCCAAATCAAACATCCTGTTTCTTCAAGAAACCTTGGGACGAGGTCAAGAGGTTGAATCGGCCTTGAAATCCTTGTTGCCTGGTTGGTCCTTTTTTGCTATTGATTCCTTGGGCCATTCGGGAGGTCTTGCCATAGGTTATAGAGAAGGAAAAATTAAGTGCTTGAACATGTGGGGATCGAAGAATGTAATGGGTATGGAGGTAGTCTGCCCAGAATTTCCTATTCCCTTCCAGATTGTCAACATTTATGGCCCATGTCAAGGGAGGGAATCTTTTTGGACAGATTTATTGGAAAAATCTCTGATGAATGTCCCCATGATGGTTGTGGGGGGGGATCTCAATTTTTCACTGGGCAAAGCAGAAGCATGGGGACCCTCAGCCAGGGAGGATCCCCTATTTGATTTATTTTACAGCTTCTTTCAGACAATAAACTCATCGATCCATCTCCGATAAATTTGAAGCCTACCTGGAGGAATAGACGAGCCGGGGAGGATAGGATCGCAAAAAGGTTGGATCGGTTCCTGATTACTGAAGGTTTTCTTTCAAGAATACCTCTCTTTCGGCAATGGACTGACGAGATTGGGAATTCCGACCATTTTCCGATATTTTTGGATCTTTCTTCCCCCCACCAAAGCCTCCTTCCCCTTTCAAATTCAATTCCTCATGGCTTCTTGAACCATCCTTCAACACCCTCTTCTCATCCACTTGGATCCACCCTGACAGACATTCTTCTGACAGCAAGTGTTTCTTATTTATGGAAAATTTGAAGAGACTAAAGAAATCTACTATCTCCTGGGCAAAAGAAAGACAGAAAAAGCAAAATGAAGATCTGTTTAAAATCAGGGAGGAATTAAAGTCCCTGGAAAGCATTGATGCAGATGGATACTCCTCTCAGGCCTCTAAAGAAAGAATCCTATCACTGGAGAAAGCCCAAAATCAGATACTTCTTGCAAAGGAAGAGGAGTGGAGACTGAAGAGCAGGGCAATATGGCTAAAATCAGGAGATGAAAACACAAGCTTCTTCCATAATTATGCTAAAGGGAGAAAATCTGCCAATACTATCTGGAGCTTAAAAGATGAGGAAGGTAGGGAGGTATACACTTTCTCAGATCTTTCGGGTCTAGGTCAGAGGCACTTCCAAAGAATTTTTTCTGACTCGGGAGAGGCTACTATTGTTGAAGTTATGAGAACAGCTCAATGTTTTCCTAGCTTCCTTGAGGAGGACGAAGCAGATGAACTAGCTTGCCCTGTCACCAAGAAGGAGGTTGAGGCGGCAATGAAAAGTATGGGGAAGGACAAAAGCCCGGGACCGGACGGTTGGACAATTGAACTTTTCCTTCATTTCTTTGACCAAATTGGGGCTGAGATCACTGAGGTAGTGGAGGAATCAAGGTTAAAAGGGGAAATTTACAAGCCTTTCAACTCAACTTTCATCGCTCTGATTCCTAAAAAAGATGATCCGGAAACTTTTGAAGACTTCCGTCCCATCTCCCTCTGTAACTGCATCTATAAAATCATTGCCAAAGTGATAGCAATCAGACTTGTACCAATTCTGTCCAGGAATATCTCGATGGAACAATTTGGTTTCTTGGACGGTAGGCAAATACATGAGGCGATCGGAGTAGCCCAAGAGGTCCTTCACAGCATCAAACAGAAGAAGAAGAAATGGGTAGTCCTGAAAATAGACCTCTCAAAGGCATATGACCGCATAAACTGGCTATATCTCAGAATGCTGCTCACTCATTTAGGCTTTTCTTACTCTTTTATAAGTTGGATCATGGGATGTATTTCAAATGTAAGCTTTGCAGTCTTGATAAATGGAGCGGCATCCCCTTTCTTTAAAAGCCAAAGGGGTCTCAGACAAGGGTGTCCCTTATCACCCCTCCTTTTCTTGCTTGTGGCAGAAGGGCTCAGCAGACTGATTCACAGAGCCAGAAGGACAAATAAGATAAAAGTTATTGAGGTGGCTATAAATCTCTATATTACCCACCTTCTCTTTGTTGATGATATTTTGATTTTCTCCAATGGATCCCATGAAGAATTAAAGGAATATAAAAATATCTTTGATCTATTTATGAAAGCTACAGGAATGCAGTTAAACTATGGAAAATCTCAAGTGTGTGTGGCAGGTTATAACAGGAGAGAATGCAATTCAATGACCAATCTTTTCCCCTTTCATCTACAGCCATTGGCCTCTCCTTTCAAATATCTGGGTTTCTGGCTAAAACCGGACTCATACAAAAAAGAGGACTGGAACTGGCTTATAGCGAAGATAGAAGCAAGAATATCCCATTGGAGTTTCAGATGGCTCTCAAGAGCAGGAAGACTGACCCTTCTAAAATCTGTCTTGCTGGCCATTCCAGTGTATTGGGCTTCTCTTACTTGGGTCCCAAAAGGAATTATGGAAAAGATCAGAAGACTATGTTGTAGATTTTTATGGGTAGGCTCAAATGAAAAATCAGTCCTCCCATGGGTGGTATGGGACAAGATTGCAAGACTGAAGGATTGGGGGGGCTGGGGTATAAAGAGACTCCCAGAATTCAGCCTGTCTTTGGCTGCCAAATCTGGATGGAGGTTCATCACAATGGAAAACCTTTGGACCCGGGTAATCAGAAGAAAATACATTGATCCAACCCCCCTGGAAGACTGGATCAGAAGTCAGGAAAAGAAATCGAAACAGTCCTCTGTAATTTGGAAGGCTACTATTGAAGGTTTCTCAGTAATTGAACAGGGTCTGGCTTGGAAAGTGGGAGATGGGAAAAATGTAAAAATTGGCAGAGATCCATGGGTTGGATGCAATGAATCTTTTGCCCTCTCCCCTGGCCTGCTGAGACAATTAGATAGCAGAGGTATTTTCACTCTAAACCAAGTGGAGAAAGTGGGTCAGTCAACCATTTGGGGACAGGCATGGAAAAGTGCAGAGGATCTTGGTTTAAACATCAGATGGCACCATGAATGGTCTTCGTTCGTCAATGAACTCCACCGATCTCATGTTAGATTAAATAACGAACAAGACAATTTGATATGGGCTCATGGGAAAACAGGAGGATACTCACCAAAAGAGGGCTACAATTATCTCATGGAGAAGAAAGGATGGCCTGCTCCGGAGTGGTGGTCAAAAAATATATGGAAATTCAAATGTCCTTTGAAATCCAGGATCTTTTTATGGTGTATGTTAAGAAAGAAGATACCAACATGGGACATTCTCCAATCCAGATTCTTCATAGGGCCAGGGAGATGTACTCTTTGTAAGGAGAATGAAGAAACCATCAACCATCTCTTCACATCTTGCTCCATCTCCTTAAAATTATGGGCTGAGATAACAGATCTGTTAAAATTAAAAGTCCATTGGGGGGATACTCCTTTAGCAGATGCTTGGAAAAATTGGTGGAATAATCACCCTGACGGAAATCTCAGAAACCTTCCTCCAATTTTCTTCTGGGGCATCTGGCTTGCTAGGAATAAAAGCAATTTTCAAGACCAGGACATGTCCATTCCATCAATTGCATCAAGTTGTGTTGCAATTTACTCTTCTATTCCTCCGCCTGAACCAAAAAGTGCTCAAAACAGAAACAGTCCTCCAGACATCAAAGATGGTTCACCGTGGGCTTTTTTCGACGGGGTATCACAAGATAACAAAGCCGGTGCTGGAATATGTATTCATATAAATCAAGATCAATCACTCAAAGCTTCTGTGGGCCTGGGTCAAGGATCAAACAACTATGCTGAACTGGCTGCTCTTCGTCTCCTCATGTGCTGGGCTTTAAAAAAGAATATTTTGTCTATTCAAATCTTCGGAGACTCCATGAATGTTGTAAAATGGGTTAATGGCAAATCTATGTGTCAAAATCAGATTTTGAAGCCTCTACTTGATGATATTGTTTCTCTTAAAACACATTTTAACTGTGTTTCCATCTGCCATATTTACAGCGAACATAATGCAACAGCAGACCAGCTTTCTAAATCTGGCCTACAGCAAAATCTGGGGAATTGGTCTATAGAAGAATCATATCAGGGGCAGATCATCACATCATTGCTGCCTCCTTTTGTTCCACCTCTTTGATGTTTTCTGTCTCTTTCGGTTTCAGCTACAGCACTTTTTGTATTATGATCATTCAACTTATAGTCTCTCTTTCCCAGATAGGCAACAGAATTATTGTCATCTCTCGGGATGCTGTAGCTGAACTAGTTTTTCCTTTTTTCCGTATTATTCTCCCACAGCAATATGTATTCACTCTTTTCGTGGCTGTTTTCCTTCGACGAAGGAGGCCACATAGTTTCTTTCTTTCATGTTTAATCAGCTGTATATGTAAGGTTCTTGTGAACCAGTTCAGGAAGACTTGATATGAAGCGGCAGTTCAGCTCCTCTGACTGCGAATATAATTTTTTGGTTTCTGTTATACGGAGGTTGACTACGGGTCCCTCTCTTTCAGGCTTCCCAGTTATGTTTTTGGGAAGAGTGACACAGTATGTGTTTCCACTCTCTGGTGGAACGTTTTTGACTTGGAAAATGTAACTTTTTATTCTCTTAATAAAAAGTTATGTTTTTTTCTCCGGAAAAAATAATTAATTAATTAAAAAAGGGTCCAAGTATAAAGTTTATAAAACTTTATTTAAAAAAAATATAAATAAAACAAATGTAATATGTTAAAAATATATATAAACGTTATAATGTTTAATGATACATGAATATACAATGTAATGGTCATCTTAGAAGATTAATAAATATCATATGGTTTCAAAAGGTGTATTCATTCACGACCTAAGAGAAGAGCAGGAGGAGATACGTGGGCGCAGGTCTGTCAATAGCAAGATGAGCGGTGGTTGCAGATGGATGGGCGGCCAGTGCCGAACCAGAGGGTAAAGACTGTAGGACATGGATTGAGCAGGAGACAGAGAAAAACCAGGAGGAAGAATTTGGAAGGCAAGGGAATCAGCCATTGGAAGAGCTTGAGCATTCTGAGGTTCTCGGCATGGGGGTATAGTGAGATTTTGTTAAGAAGCTTACTGGATTGAGTAGCCAAGCTCTACTCAGTCTCGCTAGGTGGATTCGGTCTCTCCATAACTGTAGCAGCATAGCCAGAGGCATCTTCAACTACAACAGTTCAGGTAGGTACCTCAATAGTCTCATTAATTGATTTTGTTAGGTCCAATGAAAATGTTACAGGTTCATTCTTTAAAATTCCTTACTATTTTCTGTAGATCTGTTTATTGGTTCTTACATCTTCTGCCTAAGATGTGGAAGAGGTTTGTGGATGATACTTGTGTTATTTGGTCCCATGGTAAAGAAGAGTTGGAACTATTTTTCCTCCATCTTAACAATCAATCTAGTTCCATAAAGTTCACCATGGAATTTGAATGTAATGGTAGTTTTCCCTTCCTTGACGTCCTCCTCTCAAGGAATGATGATGGCTCTTTTTCTCTTAAGTTATTTCGTAAGAAAACTCATATGAGACAATATCTTCATGCTAATTCTCATCATTTTCCAGCTCAAAATCTTGGTGTTCTCAACACCTTAGCAACTAGAGCTTTAAGAGTTTCTCATGACAACCATCTCAATGAAGAGAAAGCACATCCCCTTAGTGTTTTCTTTTATAATGGGTATAGTAGACACCAATGTACTAAGGCTTTCCTCAAAGCTCAAAAAGGTCCTAGTGCTAAGAAAGATACCAAGGATCGATTTTCTAGTGTTCATTTTCCTTTTATCCAAGGGACCAATGATACTGCGAGGATCCTAAGGAAGCATAAGCAACCTTTATGCCTTTAAATACCATCTAGAGCTCCCTTAGATTTGTAAAAGATCCAGTGGACCTCATGAATATGAAGGGTGTTTATGTTATCTAATAATCTTGTGGAACTCCTTACATTGGTGAGAGTGGTCGCTCGATTAATCAAAGGATTTGTGAGCATGCCATTGACATCAAGCATGGCAAGATCTACTCCTCTGGTTTGGCAGAGCATGCAGATAAATCTAAATCTAGAAATTGAAGAAAGACCCAATAATTTGAATAGAGATGATGGTTGGAATATTAGTAGAAGCTAGGACCGTGTCGTGTGCTCCTAGTTTTTTACGCTTCTTTTTGGGATTTATTTTGTTTGTTTGTTTGTCTATGTAGGTATTGACATCCTTTTTATAATATTTGTTGTTGATTTATTCTTCATTAGAGTTTATTTTCTTGATCCTTCGTGTTTTTCATGTATTTTATCACCTTATTAGTTCTTAAATCCTCTTAGTATTTTTGTTATTTGTTTAATGGGCCTCGGCCCCATATTTTATTGTTGACCCTGTCTTATTGTCTTATTTATTGATTACTTTTCTTTGACTAATATTAATATATATATATTTTTTTGACTTGTGTATTTTTTTACTTTTATTTTGTTTTTATTAATCTTTTGTCCGATTATGTTGTCGTTTTATAATTTTTGGCTTCTTCTTTTTAGAGTTTGACTCTGATTTTTTTTTATAAATTAATTAAATATTATTTTTTCAAAAACTAGCTATTTATATAGCAGTTATTTAATAATATTTGCTTTTATTTATTAATAATTATATGATATTTTAAATTTTATTTGTTCAAATAGAGGTTATTGAAATTAGTCTCTACCCTTGCTCTCTATTTTAAGCCATTCCGATTGCAGTGATAACCAACTTGTTGGTTTAAAGGCATTAGCAAAAAATAAAATTATCTAATTAATTTTACCCAAAAACTTACTTAATTCATATTTTTATATTATTTTTTAATACATTTGAGAGAAATCTTAACTTTTTATGTTAACTATTCTTACACATATATTTAATAGAAGTGAAATTAGAATTATATCCCGAAGTAAAATATATTACACATATTTCATAGAATTGAAATTGGTATTATATACTCAAGTGAAATATAGTTGAAATGTGAACCACACTAGTTGTTTCTATATGTGATTTTCGCCGAAATTCTTCTAATAACTATAATAGATCACAGAACCCTCAATTTTACAATCTAAATATTATATTAACTTACTAAAAGAAATTGGTATTATATATTTGTGAATTATTCAAATTAAATAAGAATATTAAAAACCATTTAAATATATTATTTAATAGATAGATCTAGCTCTGATTTTGGTTTTGATTAATTATTTATTTAATCAGCGTTTTACTCGCATTTCAATTTTCTTAATTTATTTTTTCAGATTTTTTGCAAAGATAAATATAAAGCGACTTTATTGCTCATTCCGATAATTGTTTATCTGATCTTACAATCAATTTAACCGTAGCTTGGCTACCTGCCAAGTCCAGCGAGCGTTTACCAGAAATATAATAACGCCGTTACCCAGAAATATGATAATGCCCTTGGACTTACCATATTTGGGTGCATTTTCTACCCACCAATCCTTGAAAATCTGTATGCCAGAGAACGTTTGGTAGCATTCGCTCTCTTCAATAACAATAAATTTCCCTCAAAGCGACTTTATGCTCATTCCGATACTTGTTTATTTGATCTTGCTATGAATTTAACAGTAGCTTGGCTACCTGCCCAGTCCAGCAAGCGTTTCCCAGAAATATAATAATGCTTACAGTGACCTCGTGTTCTAGACATCTGATTTGATATATAATTTGCTGTGAATATGGAAAAGATATGGATCACACATATATGTATTTTTGTTTTTATATTAACTCAATATAATATATTATCTTTTTTTCTTAAAAAGAAATAATAATGTCCTTGAACTTATTTCTACCCACCAATCCTTGAAAATCTGTATCCCACAGAACGTTTGGTAGCATTCGCTCTCTTCAACAACAATAAGTTCCCCTCAAATCTTTAAATACCTGCATCGGCCATTGGCCATTGTACTAGTACGGAAAGACTGGTTCAGACTTCAACGAGATGTCCTCTAAAGTAGTAGAGATCCAGAGCGAGCTGAATGGAATTATTGAAAAGCTCCTCTCCAATGGAATAAACAAAAGTCAAGTGCAGGATAAATATATCTTGCCTCCCAATGAACGCCCACAGATGTCTGAGGTTTGTTGTTACTCTGAAAACATTCCGGTGGTGGACCTCAAAGACCTGGATGGACCAAAAAGAAGCAGGGTTGTCGAAGAAATCCGACGTGCCTGCGAGGAGGATGGTTTTTTCCAGGTACATAAGACTTCAATCCCACTTTTTCAATAATTCTCTGCTGCTAATACAAAAAATTCGGCGTTGTTTATGTGCTTTGTCTATGGTTTATGTTTTGGAGTTTTTAGGTTGAATGGGCAAATTTTTTTAGTCAAATATTGATTTTGTTGTTTAAAATTGGTGTTTTACTGCATTGTGAACCAGATTGTGAACCATGGCGTCCCCGAGGCAGTCATGAAAAGTATGATGGGAATTGCCAAGGAATTCTTCGAAATGCCTGTCGAAGACAGAGCATGCCTCTACTCAGAGGACCCAAATCAGAGGGTTCGGCTTTCTACGAGCTTCAATATTGGCAAAGAAAAAGTCCTTAACTGGAGAGATTATCTGCTGCATCCATGTCATCCTCTGGAAGAAGTGATAGGCTCTTGGCCTGAAAAGCCTGCAGCTTACAGGTAATCAATCATAAATTTACAAAAACCCTTGAAATAACAGATAAGGGGTAAGCTCAAGAAGATTACAAAATTTATTTTGTCTTTGCTTTTGTTACAGAGAAATTGCAGGTAAATATGCTATAGAAGTGAGAGCACTAGTTCTAAGACTGCTGGCTTCCATTTCTGAAGCTCTAGGTCTCAGCTCTGATTACTTGAATAGAATTCTTGGAAAGCACAGCCAAGGTATGACTGTCAATTACTATCCTCCATGCCCAAACCCAGATCTTACCCTTGGTTTAACAGGCCATTCAGACGCAAGTGCCGTCACTGTTCTAATGCAAGGCGATGTTAATGGCTTGCAAGTACTCAAAAATGGAAAATGGGTTTCTGTAGAACCCATCGCTAACGCCTTTGTCATTAATTTGGGAGATCATCTGCAGGTAATTACCAAAAACACGTCTAATATAATTTTCCTTCACCATTGAATTATTAATGGCAATGATTTTTCAGGTAGTGAGCAATGGGAAATTCAGGAGTGTTGAGCATCGAGCGGTAACGAACGCATCCACTGCACGTATATCAATTTCTACGTTTTATAACCCTTCACAGGAGGTGTTCATTGCTCCTGCAGCGTCCCTGGTTGATGAACAACATCCGGCTCTGTACAGAGGATATCAACTTGAAGAATTCATGAGAGTTTTCTGGGCCCAGGAATTAAAGGGCAAGAATGCGTTGCACAATTTCAAAATCGAATATTCTTAAACTGGTGAATGAATTTTGTGTTTGAGATTGACTCAGAGAAACCATGATGAACAGTATGTCTATCCACTTGAATGGCCAGTTGGCTTCCACACTCTGCATATGTACACAAATGCGGAGGGAGGGCGTCGTCTTTTTGAGTTTTTATTTAAATGTATGGCGTATGGAATCTGAATCGTTGATATATTTATTTGTAATGGGTTTTATATTAATAATTATAAATAATAGTTTTATTTATAAGATATAAATTAGTTGGTTGGTATGCGATTTAGTTTTTATTTAAATTTAGACTTAAGTTTTAATTTAAAAAAGCAATATAGATTAATTTTGTATTTTTAAAAGTTGAGATGGATCCATACTTAAACAAATAAGGATCTACTCTTACCAAATGTTTGAAAGTGTGTCACACCCAATGTTTGAAAGTGTGTCATTATCAATAGACTTATAAACATAACAACTTAGATGATAAGGATTTTGACTTAGCATTTAGAAATGTTGACTACAAATTTAACTCATTTAGCTTTCAATTATGCTTAGTTTTCATGCGATCATCATTTTAATGGTGTTCATTTTAGGTGGCCCAAAAGTTTCTTCATAATCTATCCCTTGTTTTTGTGAATAACCTTTGCTGTGACCCTAGGTTTATAGTTATCAATAGTTCCATCATCATTAAATTCAGTTTTGAACAACCATTTTGAATCCATGGGAACTTTATCCTTAGGCAATTATGTCAATTTCCATATCATTTCTCATTACTGAATCATATTCTTTCATTATTGCATTTCTCCATTTTGCATGTTCATTAGCTTCTTCACAGTTAAAAGGTTCTATGACATTCATCACATTAGTTTTGAAGATATAGTCTTTATACTTTATTGGTGGTTGAAATTGGTGTGATGACCTTATTGGTAGTTCAATGCTTTCTTCACTTCTCCTACTTTGTGGCAACTCGTTTCTTTCTCTAATTGTGCTTTCATTTCTTGAAATGTGCATATTACTAGATTCTTCATCTTGTTTCTGCTTTTGTTTTTCATCAACTTCTTTTGTGGCATAATCATAATCATGATCAATATGCCACCCATCATAACTATCCTCCCTATGGCCTTCATTTGCATTTCCATGGAACAAAACATCTCTACTTGCAAAAGAATTATGTGTAGAAGGATCAAACATCTTGTAGCTTTTATGTTTTATGATCATAACAATGACTAATGAAAGTACAATTGATAGCTTTTGCATCAAGTTTTCTATCTTTTTTAAGAATATGAGCAAAGGATTTACTTCTAAATATTCTTAAATGGCTTATTGCTAGTATATAACCATAAAGAGCTTCAAATGGAGTCTTATGATTTAAGCTTTTTGTTGGACTTTTATTTTTTAAATAAACAAAAATACCAAAAGCTTCAATCCAAAAGTCACTAGTAATATTTTTACCTTTTATTATGCTCCTTGCATATTCCACTAAGACTTTGTTCTTCCTTTCAACTACTCCATTATGTTATGGAGTATGTGGCATTGTGTACTATTTTACAAGTCCATGAGCTTTGCAGTATTTCACAAATGTACCTAATGTATATTCTCCCCCTTGATGAGATTAGATGATCTTGTTGTATTTACATGTTTCCTTCTCAACCAAGTTTTTGAACTCTTTAAAATACTTAAATACATCACTCTCTTTCTCATGAAATAAGCCCAACTATATTTTTTGCGATCATTGAGAAATATCAAGAAATAATATGCTCCTAAATATAGGAGACAAATATTTGTGCACAAGTTCAAGAATATCTCTTTTTCTTTTATCTGCATGAGTAGAGAAATCTTCCCTATGCATCTTCCCTAATGCCCACCCTTCACATGTTGAATATTCATTCTTTAACAATGGAAGTATGTCTACCATTCTATGTTTCTAAAGTAGCAACAAGTTAGGATAATTAAGGTGGGCATACCTTTGATGCCAAAGAGCTTCTATTGTCATGGTTGTGGATGCTAATGCTTGATAATCTTTCGTGTTAAGAACAAGCTTGCATAAGAATCCAACTCTCGCACCTCTTGATATGATGTTGTAGTTGTCTTGTATATCCTTAACAATACATTAATGTGATTTCAAGAATTCAGCTTTGAGATTTTGATGTGCAATGATGGACAAGAAAATTAGTTTCGTCTTAATTCCATGAACATACATCACATTTTGTTGTTGTCTTACATGTCCATTGGATAAAGTTACACATACATCACCATAACCTTTGATTTCATGAGATTTGTCATCTTTTAGACAAACTTGAGTACCATTATTATTTTCATGATAGGGATCAAACCATTCCTTTTTGCATGTCATATGAATGGAAGCACTAAAGTCAGTAAACCATGCATTAATATCATCAATTTCTAATGATAAGGAAACATATGAAATAAATAATTTGAGATTTTTGAAATTATCACTAATTGAGGCTTCTATATCAATAAAATTTTATGAATGACTTTAATACTTGGATTCATCAAATTTCCTTTTATTGCAATATTTAGCAAAGTGTCTAGCTTACCACAATAGAGGTATCCATCCTTCCTCTTCATATAGGTATTTGTCCTTGGTGGTGTTGTGCCTTGATGTGGTTTTGACTGTGACTTGCGTCTTTTGTTCTTGTCCTATGACTTTCCTTTGTGTGGTTGCTTTCCTTTGGCTACCAATACCAAATTTTTGAGACCTTGCATTGAGATTCTTCCTTCTTTCTCCTTCTTGCAAGAGAATATCTGTTAATTCATGGAAGGTAGGAGATTTTTCCCTAGTTGAAGGTCCACAGACAAACATATGATAATTATCTGAAATCTCATTCAAAATAATTGTTACTAGATCATTGTTGGAAATATTTTCACCCATAGCACCAAGTTTATCCGAAATTTATTTGATTCTAAAAACAAAATCACTAATGCTTTCATTTACCTCCATCTTAATTGAGAAAAAATTTCTTCTTAAAAAATAACACTTTATTAGTACTGGGAGTTTCATATAACTTTTTGAGTGTTTCCCATGTTGTTTGAGATGTAGCAATCTCTCATGTGCGAAATAATGTTGTCATTTACAAATAGTCACAAGAGTACCATAGCCTTGGTCTCTCCCCACTCTCAATCTTGAACTGAAGTTGTTGGTTCTGCTGGTTCAATTTCATCTCTGGTTACTATTGACCAATGATTGTAGTTTTTCAATAACATATACAACTTAAATTTCCAGTTTGTGTAATTCTCTCCATCTAACTTTGTTGACTCATTTAAATATGAATCAACAAATAGATTTGTCATTTTTAAATACACAAGATCTCAAGTAAATATCAAATGTCAAATTTCCCCAAATAAATAAATTAAGACCTATTCTTTGCCATGCTTAAAAAAATTAAACAAATATATAGATTCCTTTTCAAAAATAAAAAACAAAATTGGACCAAGCAAAATACCTTTATAATTTCAGCCAATTAACTATTCTATCTCACAACAATGACACACCTTGGATTCCAAGCCTCTTTCTTTTCATTGTCCGCGAATACTACTATAGCTCTCTACGTAAGGACAATTGTCGCAAAATAATTTGCACTACCTGGTCTTATGAAATTTATGTGAATTCACCGATTTGATCGAGTTCCACCCCCGGCTCCCAAATGCAATCATTAATCGGCTTTGAAGGTGCATGTCCCTAACCTTGAATTAGTCTATGGTAGGGAACTCATGGAAAGGGGGTCGGTACTTGAGAATACCTCCCACTTGCAGATTTAGAGGGTTGAACAAAAGGTGGGATTGAGAGAGGGTTTCAATGCTTTCCAAAGAAAAAACGAATTTTAATTCGCTATCAATTCCAAAGGAAATTTGAAAAAATTCAAAGACGTATAATGGTGTGTGGAAATATAAATTAAAATAGATGATAGAAACACACATACTCTAGTAACAATGAGAACTGAAAGTAAAATAATTTGCACACATAAAAAAGTAGCTTGATTGCACACAACGATGGTTGATGACCAACACTCAACAATTCACAGTGGGTATGTAGATTAATCCCAACCACATGCAAGATTAGCTCGCAAATCTAGCCACCGATCCGTTAGATGTCAAGTCAACATTCTTGAATGGGAAATTAAAGACTATCTTGTTTAACCGTAAGACTTTGTAAAATTGGGGGAGAACATCTTATTTGTAGGTTAAAGAAAACAATATTTAGACTCAAATAGGGACCCACATTTTAGTATGAGCTACAAACCAAAATCATGTCCCTCTATGTGTGAATGGACTTGAGACTATTTCTTAGAGATTTTATGCTACATCAAAAATGAAAGAACTAGTGCTTTGGATTCAACCATGGAAACCAATGATGTGGTCCTATTTTCTTTTGCCCCCATGACTCCTTAGCCCATGATTCTCATATCATCCTGTATTCTCAAATATTTGTTGGAAAAATGTTCACCACTACATTGCCTTTGATTTAGGCCCTGAAAAAAACACCATTCCACATAAGATCCACACACTAACTCATGCAAGATGCAGATCCCGACCACGAGGGCACTACAACGTCCAACAATGAACCAAGACTGGTGAACACACATTGGACACTCTTGAACAACCAAATTTGGATCAGGCGTGTCATATTTCGACCTTCTTTGTAATTTTCCAAATGGAAAAATACAATAGATAACAAAAGCAAAGAACTAGTTATAACTATAAATTTCAAGCATGGACATCCACACAAAAATAAACATTGAAATGTGGGCAAAAAATATGAACCATTGTATTATTATAATAAATTATGAGTACAATAATTGTGATAAGATAAGAGAAACATGGGCTTGTTATAGCAAATAAGGCCAAACCAAGGTAACAAATCAATGCCTCAAAGTGCCCAAAACTAATGCTGCAATCTTAAAAAAAAAAAAAAAAA
>APFE031506929.1:167002-183978 GCA_000404065.3 Pinus taeda | reverse complement strand
TATATATATATATTAGGACATTTAAGAAATATGTGCAATCATAAAGCATATATGATACATACTTTATTACATTATGATAAAATTGTCAATTGTCAATGCATAAACTATAAGTCTCTAAATTTACATCACATTTAATCATGAATGATCACATAATGAAAATAGAAATATCCAAAATCAGCCACGAGAAATTTCTAATTTCTTGTCTCGTGCTTGATTGGGAGTCTCCTCTTGCATAGTCGAATGACCTTAGTGCTCTTGATTAAAATACAAGTTTCATACCCTAGTACCCTACATGCTCTTCATTATTGGGAGTCTCCCTTGCATAGAGGGCTTGGTTCTCTTGATTAAATACAAGTTCCATACCCTAGTACATGATAAAATCCAATGGAAACATTGCAATCTCCCTAATCTTGAAATCCTGAAAAACAGATAAGTCTGCTGGATTTTGAGTGAGATCTAAAATTCTACTTTCTCCATATGAAATCCAATGAGGGCGAAACCACTCTCAAACATCCTGAGTCATTTCATGGTAATGTTAAAAATTTAAGTAAAATGATGAAGAATTTAACATTACCATGAACTGCATATCAACACTAGGGCAAATTTCACTTTTATAACTTTAGACATGCATTTAGAAGCAACTAGAAGTCACTAGGATAACCTAAAAATAAATTAGGAAACAAACTAAAAAAAAAAGCACAAGTAAAATGCTGAAACGTGAGTCGTATGGCCCTGAAACGCATTTTAGGCCATGCCGGCCACGTTTTCGTGAAACGTGGCAGTATGGCTTGAAACGCGTTTTAGCGTTTCGTACCCATTTCCGTACGGAAACGCCCCTTTGCCCTACGTTTCCTGCAACATAGCATTTGATTCTTCATACATGGGGTTCCTTACTTTCTCTGAAGAGTCGGTCGTTTCCTTCATGACCAGAATTACCTGTCATTCCTCTGATCATTGAAGATGTCCCTAGAATGATTGTTATCATTGTCAAGTGATGTGTCCCTACCTTGGATACTCCTCCGTGTAATGGTCGAACTTATTACAACCAAGGCATCTGGCTTTCCTTAGATCCAGAGTCCAGACTTCCCTTTGAAGTGATCTTTAGGTAGGCCATCAGAAACTTTCGCTTTGCCATTCTGATAATATTCTCTGCTTCGACTTCACCCTTGGTGAATTAGAAGAGGGATGAGGAATCTATTGATCCTTTTGTCCTTTCCCAACTGTCTGCGGTGATTGCTCTTTCACTCTTGCTTGGGCTTTGTCTCCACCTCAGCTCTGATACCATGTTAAGTTTAGGGATGTTCTAAGCTAGAGCAATTTATTTCAATTTTCACAGTCAGCTCAATATCTTTTCCAGATTAGCAATCACATCAACATTAAAGTAAACTGCAGATAGAACATAAATATAAATCGCAAAAGACAAGCCAAGACAAGAGGACACAAGATGTGGCGCTAGCCAGGGACAAACCCCAATGTGGGGAAACCCTTCGTCAGTTCTTCAATAGTTCAACAGAGAGAGAGATAGATAGAGAGTACATTTACAACATAAGTCAACAGTTTGACTTATTTAGATAAGAGCATAGATCATCTCTAAGAAAATGATACATGAGATCAGTTGAAGACATGCTGCTTCAACTGATTCTCCAAGGTGACTCCTTCACCTATCATTGTGCTGCATCTTGTCATCACGTTGCACCTCACTGTGCTGCACTATGCTGCAGCTCATCATGCTTCATCAATCATGATTGTACCTATCACTGTACTGCATCATGTGCCATTGCTGCACCATGTTGCCATACTGTCCTATGTGCTTGCTTGCTATACCTTGCATGCTTGCTGTACTATTGCTTGCTTCGTGTACTTACTGCACCAAGTACCATACTGCTGACCCATTATTGTTTTGTCTCATCATATGGTTGTCCCAACATCTTACAGCTGTCCTTTTGATCATTGCAGCATTATATCATTGTTGTCCCATCATCTTGCAGCTGTCCCTTTGAACATTGCAACATTATATCATTGCTGTCCCATCATCTTGCAGCTGTCCCTTGAATATTGCAGCACTATGTCATTGTTGTCCCATCATCTTGCAGCTGTCCCTTTGACCATTGCAGCATTATATCATTGCTGTCCCATCATCTTACAGCTGTCCCTTGAATATTGCAGCACTATATCATTGTTGTCCCAACATCTTACAGCTGCCCCTTGAATATTGCAGCACTATATCATTGCTGTCCCAAAATCTTACAGCTGCTCCTTGAATATTGCAGCACTATATTATTGCTGTCCCAAAAAGAAGCTACTGCCCCAGCAATTAACTTGGCCTCCATTGAGGAACTCAGGGCTCCTCCATGCTGTCTTAGAGCCTCTCTCTCTTGCTGCGGTTAGGGCAATCCATAGACTGCGTTAAGGTTCTAGGGCATCCATTTGGGGTAGAGACCCTTTTCTAGGCTTCGTTGAGGGCTTACATTGCTGCCCTTCTTGACTACGTATACCTCTTCATAGGTTATGTTAGTGCTTCTCCATAGGGCAGCGTTAGGGCCTCTCCATAGGGCAACATTAAGGCTTCTCCATAGGGCTGTGTATAGGGCGGCGTTAGGGCTTCTCCATAGGGCAACATTAGAGCTTCTCCATAGGGCTATGTAGGGCTTCTCTTTTAGACCAGCAATTAGATCTCTCCTTGCTGCGTTATGTAGGCTTCCTTTACTGCGTTAAAATCTCCTCCATGATAGCGTTAGGATCTAGGGCAGCGTATCCTATTTAGATCTCTCCTCCCACGAAAACCCAAAGACAAGTGGAGAGGAAGAGATCACCAAAGAGGATGTGTGTACAAATGACTTTCAAGGCACCTCTATTTATACTAAAAC
Organism: Pinus taeda; assembly: GCA_000404065.3. Taxonomy (NCBI): domain Eukaryota; kingdom Viridiplantae; phylum Streptophyta; class Pinopsida; order Pinales; family Pinaceae; genus Pinus; species Pinus taeda. Next base: position 181,111 of record APFE031506929.1, on the reverse strand, counting down.
TTTGAGCACAAGTGGGGTTTATTTGGTTGCTGGCTGACTTTGACGAATTGTCCCATAATACAAATAAATTCATATCTCCATGAATACTTATCGGAATTGGATGATATTTAGATCAATCCTACACCACTCGATGAGAGGGATCCAAGAACAATATCAACTGCCATTAATAAGATGACCCACATGGAGTTTGGCCCTAGTTGTCAATTTTAGCATAACCCATAATTTAGATTTGTTAATATGGGAAAGGGTTTGAGCGCTCCTAGTAATTGTTTGTTCATTTAGGCATTTTGCTAGGTTTTATAACTAGGGTTTTTGATGTTTTTTAATAAGAAAATTAAATTTGAAGGCAGAGTCTGTGTGGGTGGGTCCTTGTACCTACTATGGTCCAAGTAGGGCCGGTTTGGTACAAAACCAACCCTGTGAACCAAGCCAACTGCCAAGTCAATATAGTGGCCACTCAACTCAGCTGAGTAGATCGAGTTCGAGTTGACTGAGACAATTTTTAAAAACTATGATTATAATCTTCAGTTATTGCTAGTGTTCCTTTTTCACTAGCATGTCAACATGTTAATTTTAGGTATCTTCTATGCTTAGAGCAATTTATTTCAATTTTCATAGTTAGTTCAATATCTTTTCCAGATTAGCAATCACATCAGCATTACAGATAGAACATAAACATAAATCGCATAAGACAAGCCAAGACAAGAGGACACAAGATGTGGTGCTAGCTAGGGACAAACCCCAATGTGGGGAAACCCTTGATCAATTCTTTTTATATGTTCTTCAATGGTTCGGTAGAGAGAGAGAGAGAGAAAGGTAGTACATTTACAACAGAGGTCAACACTTTGACTTATCTAGATAAGAGCATAGATCATCTCTAAGAAGATGATACAGGAGATCAGTTGAAGACATTTTGCTTCAACTGATTTTCCAAGGTGACTCCTTCACCTATCGTTGTGTTGCACCTCGTCATCACGCTGCACCTCACCGTGCTGCACCCATCATCACTATGCTGCATCTCATCATGCTTCACTAATCATGACTGTACCCATCACTGTACTGCATCGTGTGCTTGCTGTCTCATGTGCCATTGTTTCTCCAGGCTGTCACACTGCTTATCCCAATGTTTAGCACAACTGTACCTTGCTGTCACACATGTTGTTCCAATGTTTAGCACTGCTGAACCAAGCCATCATTGTAACATTGCTGCTATCATGCTGTCATGGCTACTAGCATTGTTGTCCCACTGTTAGTGATAGCTGCTCCCAAGGTAGTTTGTTGCGCCAAGCTTTATTACCTAGCTATCCCATTTACCTTGCTCCAACAGGCACCCTTGCTGTTGCTGCTGTCCCATGTATCATTACCATTATGAACAATCACCAATATGTGTTAGGGCTACTTTGTCCTAGATTTCTCTCACATTAAAACCCAAGACAAGTGGAGAGAAATCAAGAGAGAAGTTGTGTGTGAAATGACTCTCAAGTCATCTCCTTTTATACTAAAACGTTGAACACATGTGGGGTTTATTTGGTTGCTGGCCAACCTTGACGAATTGCCTTATAACACAAATAAATTCATAACTCCATGAATACTTATCGGAATCGGATGATCTTTAGATCAATCCTACACCTCTCGATGAGAGGGATCCAAGAAAAACACCTCTCGATGAAAGGGATCCAAGAAAAATATCGGCTGCCATAAATGAGATGACCCACATGGAGTTTGGCCCTAGTTGCCAATTTTAACACTCCCTTTCAATTAGGGAGAACTCCATTTGCTGATCCATATGTCTGATTGTACTATCTCTGCCATCAGTGCCCTGCACTGCTCTGCTTTGCTGAACCATGAAGAAGAAGAATTGATCGAGAATGTCTCATACCATTCTCTACTGACCCGAAGTCAGTTTTATTGATCGCAAATCAATATCACAAAGGAGTGTCTCAAACCACTCATATTGATTCCAGATCAATGGAGGTCAACCTAACATAGGGAATATAGTAGATACAACGATGTGTCCATCGATAGTACTACTATGGTCCCTAACCCCATTTCCCTGCTCATTGGCCAGATGAGAGGTACTTCCCATGAGTCCTAGATTGCATGGGTAGGATGTCTCGACAGGAGAACCATTCATCCTGTCCCTAAGTCGCCTCGGGGTATCACAGGGGAAGGTTGAGCCATTCACCTTGTACACAACGCACCATTAGGGGAGGGTGAGTCGCCCTATGGTCGCTTGTTGCTCCAAGCAGTATCCCAAGCTCCTCAGAGCTCCCAGAGCTCAATGCATGCATCATGTAAGACCCTTATAAGAAGGTCTCTCAACGAATCCAGGTCGTTTTGGAAAGTCACAAATTTGACCTTTCCTTGGGGCTTTGACAGAATGTCTGCGACCTGTACATCAATCTCAATGCGATGGAGCCTCCTCACTCATCGACATACCATATCCCAGATAAGGTAGTATCTGATGTCCATATGTTGGAGCAATTATAGAATATGGGATTCCTCAACAATCGAATCCCCCCTGGTTGATTCAAACAGCTCGCTGAAGAGCTTCCACAACCAGGTAGCTTCACACGAGATCATACTCGTAGCTATGTATTTGGTCTTAGCGGTGCTTATAGCAACTGACTTCTGCTTCCTGCTCATCTAGGATATCGAACAAAACCCTAAGAGAACCAACACTTTGAAGTGCTCTTGCGATCCTCCACACTGCCTGCCCAGTCAACATTCGAATAATCATGCAACTTCACATTTCCGACAGTGTATCTCAATCCATGAGAGATTGTGCCCTAAAGATATATTAGAAGATTCTTGGCACCAATCCATTGAGGCTCAACCATATATGAGCTCATTATAATAACTACAAATCATATGTCCGGACGAAAGTTCACCAAGAACATCAACGCGAATGAGTTTATGAAACTTAGAGGCATTTCCCAAATCTGGTCCGGCATCACTACCACATAACTTCTGAAAATTATGCTCCATCGAGGTAGTCACGGGGTTGCAGTTCACCATTCCCAATCCGGAATCCAACTCCCTCTTACTTTTGCAAATGAGAGGGTTTGCACCTGTCAGAAAGAGGTCGTCCTCAGAAGGTGCCGTTATGAGAGGTCTATCATCCACAACCTTCAAGTAATGGTTTGGATCTGCTTCACTTCTAGTGAATCTTAGCTTCATTAGACAGCCATCAATCCTCTCATACTAGGCCTGGGGTGTTTTGCTTCAAGCCATAGAGGTCTTTCTTCCACTTGCACACATGAGATTCCCGATCATGAATCTCAAACCCCTCGGGTTGTTCCAAACCTGTGGACCTGCTACATGAGGGGAATGGTCCTCTTGTAAGATTTTCCTTCGGTACATCTCAGACATGTACCTTCATGCTCTTCTTGAATTCAAGCATCCTTGTCACCATTTGACTCACATAGGGCAGGGTCCCATAATAAGTAGACCTCCGTTGCTATAGAAGAGATGTGACAACTGACATGGTCCCTAATGGACTTCTTGCAACTTGATACAACCTTGAACTCAAAAGTATCTTTAGAAAATTGCATTTTCAAATACGTACCTTTCCATCGATGAATGCCACCCTGAAACCTTTGAATTCCATTTCCGAAATGGTCACGAGGTTCTTCTTGCGATCATGTACACAAAAGAGATTCTTGTAAATGAATCGAGTTACTTTCATTCAATTGAGGGGTAACATCCCCTACACACTTTCTGGGATAGGTGGCATCGGCTCCAAGTGTAATCCCACAATTGTTTTCCATCTCTACTAAATTAGAGAGAGCACCCTCCTATCCGATGAAGTGCCTTTAAGCTCTACAATCAATAAGCCAGATTCCCAAAGAGTTTGAAGGAGAGGGCCAATATAAGATAACAACACTTGATTCTTCATACCTGGGGTTCCTTGCTTTCTTTGAAGAGTCGGCCGTTCCCTTGGTGACCTGTATTACTAGTCATTCCTCTGATCATTGAAGATGTCCCTGGAATGATTGTTATCATCATCAAGTGATGTGTCCCTACCATTCGGACACTCCTTCGCATAATGGCCGAAGTTATTATAACCAAGGCATCTACCTATCCTTCCACCCCTTAGATTCAGAGTTCACATTGAAGTGATCTGAAGGCCATCAGAAACTTCCGCTGCGCCCTTCTGATAATATTCTCTACTTCGACTTCACCCTTGGTGAATTTGAAGAGGGATGAGGAATCTATTGATCCTTTTGTCCTTTCACCTCAGCTCTGATACTATGTGAATTTTAGGTATGTTCTATGGTTAGAGCAATTTATTTCAATTTTCATAGTTAGCTCAATACCTTTTCCAGATTAGCAATCACATCAGCATTAAAGTAAACTGCAGATATAACATAAACATAAACCGCAGAAGACAAGCCAAGACAAGAGGACACAAGATGTGGCACTAGCCATGGAGAAACCCCAAGGTGGGGAAACCCTTGATCAATTCTTCTTATATGTTCTTCAATAGTTCAACAGAGAGAGAGAGAGAAAGAGATAGTACATTTACAACAGAAGTCAACACTTTGACTTATCTAGATAAGAGCATAGATCATCTCTAAGAAGATGATACATGAGATCAGTTGAAGACATGCTGCTTCAACTGATTCTCCAAGGTGACTCCTTCACTTATCGTTGTGCTGCACCTCGTCATCATGCTGCACTTCACCGTGCTGCACCATGCTGCACCCATCATCACTATGCTGCATCTCATCATGCTTCACTAATCATGACTGTACCCATCATTGTACTGTATCATGTGCTTGCTGTCTCATGTGCCATTGCTGCACCATGCTGTCACACTGCTTATCCCAATGTTTAGCACAGCTTTACCTTGCTGTCACAGATGTTGTTCCAATGTTTTGCACTGCTGAACCCTGTCATCATTATAACATTGCTGCTATCATGCTGTGATGGCCTACTAGCATTGCTGACCCACTGTTAGTGACAGCTGCTCTGAAGATAGCTTGCTGCAACAAGCTCTATTACCTAGCTATCCCGTTTACCTTGCTCCAACAGGCACCCTTGCTGTTGCTGCTGTCCCATGTCTCATACCATTATGAACAGCCACCAATTTGACCTCCACTGACTGCCCAACAATCTGGTCCAAACTGATTCTCATCTAGGATCCAACACCTACAAGAAGTGTCATAGACAACATACCTTAACTCACTGTTTTGAGGTCTGATTAGTTTGCTGCAAACTAGGCCTGTTTAGGGCATATCACAGTCCCTTTGCCAGCCTTCTTTTCTGCCCAGATTTGCTCCAAGGTGATGCGGCTGCCTTTCCTTGTGGGGATATGACCCTTCACAATAATCCTGGGCGGTTCTAGTCCTTACAAGGTCCACGGCCTGCCCTCAGAGCAAGCTACCATAGATTTGCAGCAACTTGGTTAAGGGTTTGCCCACCTCTAAACAGTCTCTTCTAGCCTCGGCCCTCTAGCAAAGCTTCACGGTCCTCCTTCCAATAATTTGGTAACCTGAAATGGCCTTGAGAGAGTCCTTCAAACCCTCGCTGGAATGCTGCCTTAGCTGTGGCCTAGTCATCCCTTTACTCGGCCTGTTACATGAGAGAACAGTCCTCAAATACATCCATTGCTCGACCTCCTTAATATCACGCTGTCCAGAATCTCCTCGGCCTTCTTAATCTGATTGCGGTAAGCTTTATACAGCCTGGTTAGGATAGCGTATGGGATGGCTGAGTCATCACTCACTATCTAGGGTACCTAACCCTCCTTGACCGCGGTTAGGGATTGTGTGTGTGGGTCTTCCTTAGACAGCATCGTAGATAGACTTCCTTGACTGCGGCTAGGTGTCATGATCCCTTTAGGACAGCATTTAGATCTCTCCTCCATAACTACGTTGAGAACTAGATCATCCTCCTTAGGACTGTGTTAGAGCTACGTCGTCCTAGATTTCTCTCACACTAAAACCCAAGACAAGTGGAGAGAAATCAAGAGAGAAGTTGTGTGTGAAATGACTCTCAAGTCATCTCCTTTTATACTAAAATGTTGAGCACATGTGGGGTTTATTTGGTTGCTGGCCGACCTTGACGAATTTGTCTTATAACACAAATAAATTCATAACTCCATGAATACTTATCGGAATCGGATGATCTTTAGATCAATCCTACACCTCTCGATGAGAGGGATCCAAGAGAAATATCAGCTGTCATAAATGAGATGACCCACATGGAGTTTGGCCTTAGTTGCCAATTTTAACACAGCAGGATTTAAGTCTTAGTATTATGTTGTTCATAATAGAGTCTTGTCAAAAACATTTTATTTATGTTGGTTGGTCTCCAAAGAAAGGCAAGCCCCGTCACTTGATCTCAGGATATCTGACATGTGATTACTTTAGTAGCAAAATCCAAAGTGCTAGTTGCATTGTTTAGGACATGTAACATGACCAATCTCTGGATTAAATATGTTTTCAACAAACTATTCTCTTATCCCTCAAATCAATAAATCAACATATTTGAAACACGAACAGAGCCAAAAGGTGACTGGTCTTTACAATCCTAGTAGTCAATCAATATGTGATTAATAACCCATTTGTTGGCTCATGTCTATTAAGAGAGGGTAATGCTAAGTAGTTTGCAACAGACAAGTGGTTATTATTAGCTCTAATGTATTGAATACAAAATTAGCTGTTTGAACTTTGAACGAGGAACTGTCCAGAACTATGTTTGCCATTGTATGTAAGTGCAAAATAAAATACTGGGTTCAATATGGCATCCAATAAAATTTTTATTTAATGCAAAACTGAGGGGAAATGTATCCAAACAGAATGCTCAATAGGCTTAAATGTGTTTTTGCAAGCACACAACATCCATGACTGTAATAATTGAAATCCTGTTGTTTATAGTTTGTGATAATTTGGTATTTGTGAAATGTGGTTGGAATTGATTGCTTCAATCTTCATATCCCAACTTTGATGCATAGATGCAGTTTTTCCATTATATGAATGCTTGTAGGTGTTAGTTTTCAGCTGCTAAGTGAAAACCAAGCATATAAATACAGAAGGCTATTGTATTTACATGGACAATATATTACTTGGTTAGAATAATGAGAATATTTCCATTAAAAATTTCAAACCTTGAATGCCCTTGGAAATCTACGTTTGAAGGAAGTTTTCACACACACTGAAATTCTACTCACCTTGCACTGAATCTGAAATGCATCCTAAATTCTGCAAAAATTGAAAAATAATGAAGTAATTTCGAACTTATAAGGATTATTTGAGTTTTGACACTCCTGGAATTGGTAGTGAGTATTCAAGTTAAAAGTGGAAAAGCAGATTTTGCTTTTTGCAGGCTTATACTGAAATCTTTAAGAGTGATGGCTAATGCTTTCTCAAAGAAGACTTCTCAAGAAGTGGATAGATTGACTTTGGAGTGGACAGGGAATTCTTGCGGCAACCAGCTTGCGGAGCCATCAATACTGTGACAGGCTTCTCAGCTTTGGACCAAGAAATTGCAGCTTATCCACATGTTCATATAACTTATCGTGGTCAACATGATAGCCATGAGTTATGGCAGGCTACGGAACGCTATCCTTTCTGTCAGGCTTCGTCTTGCTTTAACCATCAAATTGTTAGATTCATGAACAATGGTTTGGTGAAATTGGATATAAGTAATGGTATTGCAAGATTTGATGTAGGTGAACAAAATGACAAAAGAAAGCCAGAGAAAAAAAGTGCAACGAGCAAGAAGAAAAAGAAGTCGAAAAAAGCAAAGAGAAGTGAGCTCAGGTTCTTTCGATTGAAGGCGAGAAAGAAGCTGAAATCTGCAAATCCGGAAATCAGAATTAAATACAAACTTGAAAAGGTAACTTTTACCTTGAAATTTATCTTTTAAATGATTTGTTGGAAACACCAGCTTATTATATGCTGATAATTAGCAAAGTGTGTTTTTCTTCTTGTTGTTGTCCCCTTTAAAATATCCATCGAAGGACTTACTGAAACAGAATGCTTTTTTCTTATTGGGATTTTGTAAAGTCAATTATTCTTGTTTTTAAGCCAGTAAATGGCTTTCAGAAATGGCTTTAGCTGGCATGCAAACTCTAAGTTTGAAATTGTATCCTACTTATATTTCATCCTTTGACTGACATTGCTGCTTTCAGTTTAATTTGGTTACTTTAATGTGCTGAGATCCTTTTGAATCTAGCGTTATAGTTTTGAGAATTAATGTCGACTTTGAATGGATATATTTAAGCATAAATATCTGAAAGATGTATATTGAATCTGGGATAAAAGATTGCTTACCAGATCAAATGAATAGGATAAACATGCATAATAAACTCTGCTATGATAAAGTATCATTGAGCAGGAAGGAAGCAACCCTGTCCATATGAGAGGGTTACCTGCAGCCTATCTTCAAGGGAGTAATCTTGCCTCTAAAGGCACTTAATGCCAAAATGGAGGACTGTATAGTGGAGTGGATCCCATAAAAGTTACAGATACATTCCCTTTTGTTTAACAATTTCTCATTGGGTTGGTTATCATTGGGCTCAATATTAACTAGGATGCAACCCTAATTGTTAGCAGACCATAATTCCAATTAAGCGATTAAATTCCTAAAGCCTCATCTGATAATAAAATCTCTTATATGTGTGATTATTGATTCACATTGTTTGAATTATTGTCATAGTTTGTTTCTCTATGTCTGCTAAAATATCATGTCTTGCCACAAGGGTTGTCAAGGCCTGCAAAATAAAAGATATTCAATCAATATTCTATATTCTCGCTCTGGCAGTGAAAGGAGGGATTTCTCAGGCAACTGAGACATTTGCATCATTTCCTGAATGTATGTAGGTGAGTTAAAAGGTAGAAATAATGGCAGAATTTGCCATGGGGACTTTGGATGATCTTGAGTCTCTAGAATATGCATTAAAGCGAGAGGTGACTGCTATTATTTTCAGTTATTTCTACACTTTCTTGGTATGATGAACTGCAATTATTTGCATCCTCAGGGTTCTTGTCAAATCAGCAGGATAAAAAAATATAGAGAAGGAATTGCACAGGAGCAGTGTTGCTTCTCAAATTCTCATCTAGGAGGAAAAGCCCTAACCCTAGTGGGAGAGCCAAGAGGCAACTTTTAGGCAAGCCATCCACTGTCACTTCAGTGGCTTTCTCTCACTCTCTAGACTACGGAAAGGGTTCTAGTCAATGGGGGAAATCCTGAAAGGTCAAGCTAAGTCAGAATCATTGAGTGTGGAAGGGGAGCTCCAAGTCTTTGTTCAACTAAGGCAAGATTGATACTACCTACTCTCAAGGTAAGAGGGAAAATATTAGGTGTGAATTAAGAACATGCCAAATTGCCAAATATGAACAAACTTTAAGGTATTTAACTCAGACAAGCTGTTGTCGCTAAATCTTGCACCGTGCAGCATGAGACAAGAACGCTCCCTAGAGACAGCCTCTGGGTTGATCGTAGACCAGTGCCTTGGACATCTTAAATAGAGGAGTGCTTGTAAGGTTATATGTGAGGGGGTTGCAGCACTCCAATTGTCAGGTAAAAAGTAATAGGAGGGGGCTTGGTTCAATTAGTTTTCAAAGAGGTAGATTCAAGCCAATTGATGGATCCAAATGCTGGGGGTATGTGGAGCAATCTCAAAGAGAAATGGTTTCTTCTTCTGGTGGCCTACACATGGAAATGAGACAACTTGAACTAAAGTTGAAGTCGTGGAGGAGAGGGGGAGGAGAAGGAGGAAATTAGGTGCAGAGGGCTGTGACAACATAATCGTCAGCCACTAATTTCCAGCAGAAAGTGGAATTCGATGGATAGGGCTGTAAGCAACACAAAATCCTAAACCATGGTTTTCCGATGAAATGTTAGAAATAGAGGGAGCTGATTTTATAGTTTCAGGCATGCATAGTAGTGGGTATCAATATCTGTTCAACAGTTAAGTCTGAGCCACCACAAGTACTGTAAGCTACTTACAAACATAAGTGAATCTGAAGGATTACAAGTACTACATGCATATAAATAACAAAAGTAATTCTATGGTCTTGCACAGGTACTCTCTTCTATTTAGCAGTGAAGACAAATACATTAGTCAGCAAGAAACATAGCAACTGTCTTAATACTATTTCAGAGAAGAAATACATGGTGAAATGAGGTTACAGAAGGAAAAACTTACTGCACATTAATCATGTTAGGAATCAACAAGAAAATACCATTTAACACCAAGGGTCCAATAACCAGTCCATACACTCAGCAATGATATCAGTGAAACCCCCATGAACAAGCAAATTAGAACCAAAATGGCATCACGGAGTTCAGCCCTCATGGGTGAGAAATTCCAGAGCCCCTTGTTATAGATTTCATCCCTCTATTTATAAGAAGAGGGGGAGAGCTTTGAATTACAATCAAAATATCTGAGCCCGAGCCCTAGCTATCATGCTAGACTAGCTGTCTCAACTCTGTAAGGCTCTGCTACCACCTACTTAAAGATTACAACAGGGATCAAATCCCTTTCTTGGAAAAAAATGCAGATATAAATGCATAGAGAAAGAAAATCGAGAGAGGAAAGAGGAGGTGTCCCCTTCTTGCTTCAGTGGAGGCCTTGGATAGAGCCATGTCCCTGCTGTCATCAGGCTCTTTTTGGTTGTTTGAGGCGGTTCACTGCTGCTCGGCCGACTTCTGTTAGTTCTCCTTTAAATCCCTGAGTGACCTGTTCGGTGCAGTAGGGAGTGGAGTGGGAAAGGCGTGTGCCCGAGTGGTCCTTTGCTGCGTGACGAAGTAGAGCACCATGCCGTGCCATTAGAACTTCCTGAATCCTTCCCATACTGATCTGTAGTTGCGCCATGTCCTATTTAATATCACCGCTGCCGACCCATTCACCCATTTAAATCTCTATACAGTGCTATTAGTGTACCGTACCGTGGGCCTTTATATTATTTAAAATAGACGAACAGGCGGGCATTTTCAATTAACTCTTAGGCCCCCTTTATTTATAGCCCCTTTTATGAATTTCCTTATATGACTGGGGGTTGGAACCAAAGGCCCATGTGTTTGGTGCTAAAACTCTCAATAACTGCGTGGGGTGGCCTTTTTCTTTATATCACAAAAGTTCCACATTGGCTGATTTCTCGGACCTGAAATCCTTATAAATCCTAGCTCATTGTATATCGCATCCGGGGCCTTTCCTTATCGCAATTGCAATCGTCGATAAGCCTGAAACCAAGAACTGTTGATTGCCGATAAACCTGCTAACGTCATCACTGCCACATGTCACCCTGTGAGTGGTGACATGTGGCACCTGGAAACAACTGCATAGGACCTCGTAAAATGCCAAAAATGAGTGACACGTGTCCACCTGCCATGTCATCATCTGTACGTGCCACGTCATTGCTGATGTCAGTTGCCATGTCATCTCGGTGGACCAATTAGATGCTGCCACATTCCCCTCTGGAGGAGAGAGAAAAAGGCCGGCCAGGCCTTGGTTTTGTAGGGAATTCCTTTGTATTCAAAAATAGGCTCTCCTCGAGACTTTAACATAGGCATAAAAAATCGGCGGTTTTTCATTGTTTTGGAGCTGCGACCCCTGCTGATCACCGATGCCACGTGGAGGAGAGAGAAAGGAAGAGCCCGATCCTTGTTTTGTAAAGCATTTCCTTTGTATTTCGGAATCGGCCCCTCTCGACGGTACAACATTATATCGCATTTGGCCTCGTTTACGTAGTTTTAGGACTTAAAACCCCGCTGATCGCCGATGAATACTAAACCCTGATTTGCCGATGCTCTTTACCCACCTGGACCTGCCAACGTCGATATGCGATTGCGATTAATCTCCTAGGTCCCGATTGCAATTTTTTCCTCAGACTCAGCCATTTTTCTTGTTTTTTGAGTTTTTCAAAGGAATTTTTCAATAGGGTCTAACTTCTGGTCTAAGAACCCTTTTTTAGACTTCTATATACCACCGGAAAGCTTTTTTCGAGCACTACGCAATGGAGAGGGTCCCATCTAGCTCTGGTAGCTTCTGTGGGTCAGAATTTGGCATCAAACTTCATTGCTTTTGGGCATCTGAAGTAATTGGTGACTAAAAAAGCAGTGAGTGACAACACAAACAAAACTTATTCAAAGTGAAGCTTGGGAATGAAAATGAATATTGCTCCAGAGATTAGGCGCAAGGTGAAGTATTCAGTTGCACCATGAGACTTCAAAGCATTACATCAGATATGATGCTTATATGAAATACATTCAATGGCAAAATGATGCTTGGAAGTAGATGTTCATTCATTTACTAAATTAACATTAAATATTATTGTCATTGTTACTGCGAAATCTACTTGTGCAAAGCCTCATTAAGCAACCTAGATTGAGAGCAAGAATGGGAGTGTTACCACTGCCACCTCAGCAAAATCTCACCTCATTTTAGTGATGGATACAATCCACACAAGGGAGGCTTCCCTAGTAGATCTTAGGGATCAAGTAACCCAATTTGACCTAGGCTAATTGTCCCCCTGAGGGCTCTACAACAATATTTCACCAAATAAGTATGCAATAATTAGGGTTTTGGGTGAATTAAGCTATAATTCTAAGAGAGTGAGTTAAAGGGTTCCTATGGCTCAATCTAGAGGCTTAGGTCAATCAATAGAGGTTCAATTAAGTTTCGAAACACATACAATCAAGAAATTATACTTGGCTGTCATAAACTAGGATTTTAAACTAGAGATTACAACAAATGAATGGTCTATGACAACATTAATGTAATATCCCCAATTTTGACTTTCAACATTAGAGATGAGTCTTGGGAGAGGATGCAATTCCGGCATTGCGACTTAGGAGGAAAAGGTAAAAATTGCAGCTATAGTGGAATATGGGGCCCACATGAAGTACACACTTAGGGAAGAAGGAATTCAAATTCTTTGAGGAAAATCGAATTGGTGGAGGGACCCACAAGGAATGCATGGCCAACAATTATAAAAGGAAGGAATGAGGGAGCAATAGGGGTCTTTTGTGTATTTGAAAATCGAATTTGCCTTAGCTGTTCAACTGAGCCAACATTGTGCTGTTTAGCACAAGAGCTTCCCAAGGAGAGAAGCTCAACCTTTCTTCGGTGGACTTTGAGTGCCACCTAAGGAAGGATTTTCTTCACCATCGAGACCAGAAGAAGCATCAGTTGCAGGTCGTACGCGTTTGTGGAGCATAACACATAGTCCAGGAGCCACCACTTCGCAAAGAAAGAATTCACTGGTTATTTGTAGAGCAGGGCTATAGGGAAATTGTTTGTAGAAGCTACAAGAGCATCCTTTCACCATTTTCAGGAGTGTATGGGGTAGTTACAGACAAGAGGGCCATCCCATATGCGACTCTCATTTCATCACACGCAAGACTGCGTGATCTCCTCCATGATTGCGTAGTCATTGGAGTGAGATTTGTTGGGGCAACATTATCTCGGGGATTTTGGAGATGGAGAGCTGGGAGATCATTTGGAGGGCCATTTGAGGAGAGGATTGTTGGAGTTGGGAGTGTAGAGATTGACAGGATCAGTCACAACAACAAAATTCGTATTTGGAGGAGGGCCAAGCTGTGAAGGGTCAATTTTTGAAGGTTGGAACCAAGGGAAACCCTTCATGGGTTTTTCTAGGTTTTGGGCAAGGATCACAATTCCAAATTCCTAGAATTTTCTGGGCACTCTAGAGTGGGCAAATTAGGGGGTGAAGTCAGGCAGCAGTCCAGTTTTGGAGCAACAACGCAATTTTTTGGAGGAGCTAGTTATTGCAGCCGTTGGGCTTTCTTGTACTCATCACCTGGTGCTTGTAGCTTGCCTTGTGCAAGCCTAGGTGCACTATCTCCAACTCATTTGTACCACAACAAATATTATTAATAAAATTTGCCCAGTTTGGGGATTTGGAGAAATTTTTGGTTTGTGTGTATGCATTTTTGAATTTTTCTGTGTTATTTATTTTTGCATGCCTTTGTTATCATTGTAAAATGCAGTGTTGATAATATCGGTATCGGGAAAATATCGGCGAGGGTCCAGAAAATATCTTATCGGCAATATCGGCGAAAATATCGGCAAATATCGGCAAGCATAAAAAATGCATAATATATTCATTTTTTTCATATTTTTAAACATATAAA